>JZKD02S1595498.1:0-10037 GCA_000966675.3 Picea glauca
GCTCGGGATGAAATAAAATCATGGCTACCAATCAAATACACTGTAGATCCATGTCATATAACTATATAAAGTGTATCCATGAGCAATACACAACAAATCTACATCTCAAAATAAATAAGATATACATGTATAGTATCCATCTTCTAGAAACTGATAAGGCCTGATGGCTGGAGATGAGGTTGTTAGAGCTCTAGAAACAAATTCAAAATATTCAAAACTCAGGTAGGAGTGTAATATGAGTGTACGACTTCGCTACCCATAGGTCGTCAATTGCACGTCGGTCATGGACTAGAGAATCTTGATGATCAGACTGAAGGCTTCATTGATTTTAAGCAAAGACTTGATTGGAATTTTGGGATGGTCGGGAATGAGGGAAAGAGACAAACTGCAGAGGAGCTGACTCAGGCTTGGTAAAAAAATTCCTTGGACAATAGCATGACAAGTGATAAGACTCAGGTAGCATGGCATTGACATACATTCACGATGCAAGAGGCAGTGCAAACTCTCCATATGTTTGGAAGAATAACCAAATGGAGGAGGACACAACTCTATGTAGCGAGAATATATTCCTAAGTTCATATTACATCCCAGACCTTGAAGAACAAATGAAAGGATGTGCTTTGTCTAAGGGCGACTCATTGTGCTACCAATAAAAAGAAAAAAATTTCCCTTCCTCTTTTTGGGGTATATTTGATTTTTTTTTTGTCTTTTTCAATAATTTTGGAAATCTTGAAAAAGAATAAAAGAATGCTATGTTACAAAGGAGGAATGAGTGTCACAAACATACTAGTTCTAGGTGCAAGGACAATACTGATGTTCAGAGCAAGGACATTTAGAAAAATTCCTCCTGGGGCCAAAGGTGTCAAGACGCAAAGGCAAAGTGCTACGGGGCTTGCGTATAAGGCATGCTTCAGATGGTTCAGTTGAGAGCAACATGGAGCCATCATTAGGCCAAAGACACGGGTATGTAAATGTGATTAATAAAACACACAATGTTAATGTCCTTCGATGTAATTTTAGCGAGCCCAGAGAAGGTAAGCTTGGCGGTTTTTCATATTTAGAGAGTCTGAAAAAATGTAAAAGGAGACTCTGATGGGGTACCTTCTTCTAAGGTAGTCTAGTTGGTTCTAAAAAGGGGTAAACTAGAACTAACAAGACATCTATTCAAAACCATTTTAACGAGTGTGATAAAGACAAGATCACTCGACAATTTTTTCATTTTTAAGGAGTCTGAAAAAAACTTAACTATGGACTCCGTCAAGAATGTTCTTCTGGACCATTTTAATGAGTGTGAAAGAATAAGGTCACTCGATTATCTTTTCAATTTTAGGGTGTCTGAAAAGATCTTAACTATGGAATTCGTGGGGGTTCCTTTTTCGTAAATTTAGTCCCTCAGGCCTGAAAAAGGGTTAAAGTTATACCTGAGAATACTCTTCTAGATAACCAAGGTTTCTAGAGTATAACTTTTTTTGTACAGTTGACCATCCAGACCGAAAAAGGGGTAAACTACCACCAAACATACGTGCCTTCAAATTTTAGTTTAACAAGCATGAAGGGCAAGAAGATTGCTCGACAATCTTTTCACGTTTAGAGGGTCTGAAAAGAACTTAAAAGAAGACCCGTTAAGTTTTGGGAGTCCCTAGGGTGAGGTCAAGAGTGATATGAAATTATGTGAAGGAGGTTCAAACTCGAAATCAGGAAAAGATAGTAAGGACTCTTGAGCCAATAGTCATTAGTGATAGCATGGACACTAAAATGCAACCATGATTTACCTAGGGCATCCATGTTAGGTTGGGCTCTACCACTAAATTACGACACTTGTAAAGCAACAATGATGGTTTCGTGTCGCAACTCGGTGGGATTGATCATATGTCAAAGCAGAAAGGACAACAAGATGCAGGAAGTAGAGGTGGAATCCTAACTTAAATGAAACGAGTTGAAAAATTGACTTTTTACCAAAGGACCTTCAAAATGACCCAAATCTCCAAAAAAATTCCAAATGCCCAAAGTAACACTTCTCATGACAATCCAAGGAAAACTCCTGAACCATGCTAAGTGATTTTTAGTTTTAGAAAAAATGATAAAAGGGTAAAAAAAAATGCCAAAAAGAGGCCAAAAAGTCTATAAATAGAAGTTGGTAGCTCATTATCACCATTGTTAATTGAGAAATTGACTATGGAGCCAAAAACACCCCTTCGTTTAGAAAGTCGATTTCGGGAGATTTAGTGAACGGAACGAGCTTCTGATTGGATCAAGTAAGTAATTAATACCCCCTCTTGCAATTTAATTAGTTCTTTATGCATTTAAATTCATGTTTTGGGGGGATGTCGACCTTTTAAAAGGTCAGTCCTAGGTCCATGCAGGCTGTCTTATGACAACTCGAGTGTACACGCAAGCAGAGGAAAAAATGCCCATGTGTACACGCTACTGTCAACATTACAGCCCGCGTGGACCCTTTATTTAATGTAAAAAAATAAAAAAACAAGAGTTAACCCTCCTGAACTGGGTTTTTGTAGGATGTATGTTCACTGGAGGGAAAGAGAGCATGAGGATATTAGTGCATTGGTTAGGGAGGACCCTAATGCTGTTGCTACATTAATGAAATGTGGGTTGAAAGTTTTCCTATGTCCTTTCATGAGAGCACAACCTAGGCTACTAAATGCCTTGGTCGATTATTGGCATCCTGACGTAGAGGCCTTTGTGCTAGAGGGGTAGTCATTGGTTCCAACGACATAAGACATATACTTTCTGACTGGCCTCTCTAGCAGAGGCGAACTAGTCAATTTTCATACTTTTCCCTTTGGGCCTCACAACATCTCGGAGTTGATTGGGCTCCATTGTGAGGCAAGTATAGACAGAACGAGCTCGCAAGTACAGATAAGCAAGATTTCAGACTTATCACTGCAAGTGATAGTGTTTCTCATCGAGCGGATTACTGGGTCTACGGCCTTGCATCAAGCTTCACGTGCACAAATGAATTGTGCAATTCAGTGCCTAAATGCACAAATTTTTTATTGGAGCACCACATTACTGGACTATATGAAGAGGCAGCTAACATATTGTCGGTTGCGGAATCATAGGAACTTTGGGTTTGGAACGATTCTTTTCTCTTTCTTCTTTGAAAGAGTGCCCAGTTTCAGCCCTCGAGAGGTGGTAAGAGGGAAAAAGGCCTCTCTTCCCGCATTATGCAGATGGGCATTACTGCTGCCGCGACAGGGGGGGGAAGGACCATTGAGACCTTTGATGACAACTTTTTTTCTTGGTTGGCGTGACAAATCCTAGTCATAGAGGATTACCACTATGTTGGGATTGACTTCTCAAGAGATCCTGAGATACCGGTACCTCCTGGAGAACAGCAAGGAGAGATGGGTAAGTTGCTTCGTTTTTAAAAAAAACATATGTAATTTTTATGTTGATTTTATATATATCAATTTTTTTATACCAGAGTATTTGATAGATATTTGTCTATTATGTGCAGATGTGGGGCTAATGTGACCAGCGGATTACATGAGGAATAGGCGACATCCTCATCCAGAGGCCGCACCCGCCACTGTAGGGGGACCAATAACAATAGGAGAGCTTCCAGTCGGTGAGGCTGAGAGGGTTTTGGGACGAGTAGAGAGAATTTTTACCTCTCTCACTCACACAGTCCCCATGGAAGAGATTGAGGATCAACCACCATCTATGCAACCTCACATAGTGGGGGTGCCACGGACATGGGTCCATCTTTTTCGGCATTTGGAAAACACCGTTGATTATTACAATAGGGCCCATAGGCCCTGTCCTTAGTTAGGCTAGAATTTTCACGTGCCGAGGGCACTACTTGTATATTTTTTGAGGGCATAAGCCTTGTAACTTGTTACTGGTCGTATTTTTGAGGTGCTTTTGCCCACCTATGTACTCTAATGTTTTTGATATTATATATGGATTTTTATGTCTTTTTATGTTTTATGGATTACTTTCGCTTTTAAAAAAGATATTTACATGTGTATGTGTGTGTCTTTCTTATATGTGTGCGAGATGCCAATCTAAAATTTGATTAGCTAGAGTATCTATGATTTGATTTAATCTCCTAGGAGCATGAAAATATGTAATATAATCAAAGTTTCATTCTAAGAGATGTACCCTAAGGAACTGTCGGTGTAAAGTAGGATCATGAACATGGTAGACTCTATTTAACTAAGACACAAGCAGTTGAGCATTTAAATAGACCCATAGGTGAGAGATACCAAGTGACAAAGTGTCATGAAGCAACTCAATAAATGTGTTGTATTCGGTGACATTATTTGTGGTGTCGCCTAAACATATACCTCCTGAAGATAGTAATTGGCCCTGAGGTCTAAAAATTACCCAAGCTGCAGAGGCAAGCCTTCGAGTGTGCCGGCTAGTGTTGTCTGTGAATCCAACGAACACCTATGATTCACTTGACATCTACCATAGTGAAAAAAGATAACATCAATCAAAATTCACGTCCATAGAACCAAAAGAAACCAAAAATTAATAGTACAAAGACTATACATATGTTACAAAAAGTTACCCAAGGTGACCTACCTATGAGTAATACTTCTTGAGGTAGAGCCCATTTCTAGGATCGGCCAAAGCATGTTCCTCAAAATATACTAGACGATAAGCGCCATTTTTTAGAACCTATTTTATGATGAAAGGTCCGAACCACATGGGTTTGAACTTGCCTGCCCCTAGGGGGTCCTTATCTTGGTCATAGACCAGGACAAGGTCTCCTTCCGAGAAAATCCGAGGATGAACAAACCGATCATATTGAAACTTGACTTTTTGTTTGTGAGATTCATTAGCTAAGGCCGCATCAAGACGTTGTTCATTGAGTTTCTCGAGATATAATAAACGTTCTACAAGCGGTTAAATGTCTGGAAATAACTGTACTGCCAACTTTAAAGATGGGATCTGGCATTCTACGGGCAAGACAACTTCCAACCCATAAACGAGTTGAAAATGTGAGAAATTAGTTGCAGTATTAACAGACGTTCGGTAGACCCATAATGATGAGTACAACATCAAATGCCAATTTGACTTGGCCGAATTGATCGTTCGTTGTAGGATGGTGTTAAAAGATTTATTGAAAGATTCCACCTAACCATTCTCTTGAGGGTAGTAGGGTGAAAAATGTTCTTGCCTCAACCCAAGCTTCGATGTTAACTCAGTCATCATTTGGTTCTGAAAGTGATTGTCATGGTCAGCGACAATCTCTCTCGGGATGCCAAACCTTGCTATAATCTGGTTAAACAAAAAGAGAGTTGCAGTCTCTCCATCATCTTTAAACATTGGCATAGCTTCAACCCACTTTGTGAAGTAGTCGATAGCTACAATGATATAATGGTTCCCCCTTGCTGAAGGAGGGTGGCATGTAGTGTATTCAATCCCCCACTTGGTGAAAGGACCAACTGTGATGACAGGAAACATGGGAGCGGGATGTGCCCTCATCTTCTGATAGAAGATATGACATGGGTGGAACTTCTTGACTAATGCAATACAATATTTGATTAGTGTCAGCCAAAAGTAACCGACTCGTAAAATATTTTGGGTTGTTTCTGTTGGTCACTATAATTTCTTATTTAACTAAACAATCAAGTGCTACATAAATTGTCAACCCAGGGAAGTTTGTTTATTTCAAAGGTAACCACGCACTATATATGCTCAATCTCAAAAGCAACCTAGATTTGTAGTAAAAACATATTAATCACACTTTTCCTTGAACAAATTAAAGTTCTAACTTGAATTACAGGAAAGCAATCTACCTATTGCAGAGTTCAATGTTTAAAGAAATAATTGTCCAAAGAATACTAGATTACATTAAAGAAATGAAAAACTGGAAAAGAAATCCTTCAATACACTGCAAAAGGAAAGACCAACTATTCTATAACCAGAGAACAGGACCCTATTCCCAAAGTAGGAATCTTCAACACCTGTTTCCGATCACCACACTTTTATGAACTCATTGCTAATTGAAATGATTGACACACACTGAAGACTAACTATCTCTAACAGAGAACAAGACCCTATTCCCTAAGCAGGAAATTTCAGCACCTGTTTCTGATTAGCACACTTTCATAAACTCATCATCAAGTGAAATAATTGACATGCACTGAAGGCTAACTATCCTTAACAGAGAACATGAACCTATTCCCTAAGCAGGAAACTTCAACACCTGTCCCTGATTATCAAACTTTCATAAATTCACCAAATAGGATTGCTAACTAAAATGATTAACAATTACCCAAGCATGAATCACATGAAAACAATGTAACATTCAGTAAAGCAGAGTTTCAGCAAGACAGAGTTCAGTAAAGTAGTGTTTCAGCAAAACAGATTTCAATAAAGTAGTGTTTCGACAAAACATAATTTAATCAAGGCATGAACAGAAATAATACTAACACACTATAAAGCTAATGGGTGAATCTTTTGAAGAAGGTGGGCCCTCCATTCTCACAAGATTCCCCTGAAATGAAAGGAACTAGAGAGAAATGCTCAGAATAGTCTTTTATTCATCTGTCAACTGTATCATATTACAATCTGAAGTAAAACACGTCCTTCTCTGTAAATCCTTTCTTAGCTAAAACAGAAGGTCCTCTCTAATGGTGATTCCCTCTTATTTAAAGAGGAGAATCCCTTTGATACAATTTGATCAACAATTTACAGGTGTACATCAGAGTCCTATTCTTAGTCAGATCAACTTTCTAAACTGGAATAGGATATCCTAGTCTCCCACAACAAAATGCTATTACAAATGCTGAGTGAGGTGTTGTTGTTGCGGCTGGAGTAACAAATTATTTATTTGTCTTCTTGTTACTGTTGTTGTATGTTGTTTTAGCATCGCAAATCGTGGGCTATTTCAGCCACGAGATTTACTTTTTGACTGTTTCATCAACTTGGTCTCAGGCAACAGTGATGGTTAATGCTAGCGCAAGGTGCGGCTGTCGTGGTCAATGTAACATTTTTGTGTTGTTTTTTCAGCATCGTAGACCGCGGGCTGTGTAACAGCTTCTTCTGTGTGAGTTGTTGTGTCAACATCGTTGACCATGGACTGTGTAACAACTTCTTCTGTGTGAGTTGTTGTTTTAGCATCGTTGACCACGAAGAGTGTAGAAATTGTTGTTTTAGCATCATAGACAACAAAGAGTGTAACAACTTCTTCTGTGTGAGTTGTTGTTTCAGCATCGTGGTCCACAGACTGTTTCAGCAACAGGCCTCAATGCTAATCTATAGTTCAAACTGTTTCAGCACTTATACATTTCTGATTAATGGTTAAGTATGAGAGTAATGTAAAATTATATGCAAAACAGATTAAACATATAGTAAAGAGAAGAGACGTTGTATACCTTTGGAAAGATAGGGTAAAGTAATAATGAGAGTTTAAATGTGAGTGAAACAAGGGTGTAATGGTGGAAAAAAGTGTGAGCAAAAAGGTACATTGTGTGGTCCTAAAATCCCCCCCAACTTAAAATGTTGCATGTCCTCAGGAAACTTCACTCTGAATCAGAGTCTGGATACCGACTCTGAGCATGCAAGTTACTCAAGCAGTAGTTGTGGGAGGTGCTATCTATTGGAGCTCTGAACCCTTGAACTCATTGTAACCTTTGCCAAGCTGTTGTTTCTGTCTTCTTAGGCAACTTATAATGAATTTGATATTTCTCTACTGGCATCCAGAGGATAGGAAAGTGAAACTGATACCCTATCCAGCTTTCAACACATTGTTGAACACACTTGATGTAGTTAGGTACCCTGGAGATTGCTACCTCAAGATTAGTGGGGCTAAAAGGATTGTGTTCCTATATTTTTTCAGTAGATTGTTGCCAAAACATGTTGTTTGCATATAGGGTAGCAATCTTTGTTGATTTAATGAAGTGTTGAAAATCCTGAAGCACTGTTGTTTGTAGTTGCTGAATGTGTTGAGTCATCCCTGGTTTCTTTAAAAACTGATAATACTTTGTAACAAAGGTGGAAACATTTTGTGGTTCTGGCCTTATCCAGAGAAGGCGGTTGTCCTCGTTATGCTTGGCAGCTAGAAATTCATCCTGCCATATAATCTGATTGTTGAGGAAGGAGGTGAGTGCCTGAATCTGGATGTCACCGACAAGAGGGTTAAGGTTAAGCTGTCGGTTCTCAAGGATGGCCTCATTATGAAAATATGCCTCACAGAGGAGGTGTTGATCCATAGCAGAGGCTTCTGCAAAGGTTTTGACAAAATTTGTTGGATGTAACACTGCATGGGGTCTGCCTTCTGTGATTGACTTGATCTGAAACCATGTAAGTCGTTCCATGAGGAACAAGAAGTAATTGCAGGATGGTTTCCTTGCAGCCAATAGATTTTGTGCCAAGTCAAATATTAGGAGCAATCTACCTTTTAGCTCTTTGTTCTGTTTCTTAAGGGCACGATATTCCTGGTGTGTTTTCTCCAAATCTTCCCAATTTGAGTAGGTATGATTTATCCAGATCTGTCTGTGTTCCTGCAGGCTTTTGGCCTGTGTAACAACAGACTCTTTTTTCCATTTTTCTATTATTGCCTGCTCATCCCATGGCTGAGTTTGTGTTTCAGTGTTGCAAGTAGTAGGTTGAGCTAGGGTCTGAGTGGCTTGTTCCACAAAGGTGTGGGTATTGATCTGGCTGGGAGGGGTATATGCATCAATAGGAAATGTTTGTACAACTTTGTTAACAAGAGCAGGGGTTTCAGATTTGAAATTTGTTGAAGGCCAGGGTTTAGAGTTAATTTTGGAAGGTCCTACTGGTTCTTGTATTTCAGCTGTAGCTAGTTCTTGTGTGACAGCTATAACTGGTTCTTGTGTAACAACAAGTTTTTCTTCTTTGACTGCAAACGTTGTAGGTGCAAGGGCAGCTCCTGGAATTGGAATTTGAATTACTTTGTATCCTTCTTGAAAGTAGATGTCCCCACATTGAATGCACATATATTCTCTACATGGATTCTCTATTGTAGTTCCCTCTGACATGGTTGTTGTGCGAGCTAGGGTGTACAAATTGAGTTCCTTCTCATAAGCTTCCTTTGTTGCGGCTAGCTCTTGCTTGTAGGCTTCTAGTTGAGATTTTAGGAACTCATTTTCTTGTAAGATAGAGGCCATTGTTGGTTTTGGTTGAGGGGTGACTGGTTCTTGTGTAGCAGTCACAACCACACTAGCTGGTTCTTGTGGAGCAGCTACAAGATTGACATCTTCTTCTTGTGTTTCATCTTCTTGATGTAAGGAAAGTAATGTTGCAGCACCCTGGACCTATGATTCCTGTATCTCAGTATCAATATCAGCAGTTGGTTCTTGTGTTTTAGCTATAGCTGGTTCTTGTGTGACAGCTATAGATGGTTCTTGTGTTTCAACTATTGAATGAGTAACTGGTTCTTGTGTTTCAGCTACTGAATGGGTAGTTGGTTCTTGTGTTTCAGCTACTGAATGAGTAGCTGGTTCTTGTGTTTCAGCTACGAATTGGGTAGTTGGTTCTTGTGGTTCAGCTACTTGATGAGTAGCTGGTTCTTGTGTTTCAACTACTTGATTTGAAACAGATGTTTTCGCAACACCCTGTGCATCTGGTTCTTGTGTTTTAGTGCCCGCGGGTGGAATAGGAAAATATTCTGGCATTTGGGAGGTTGGTGGTGTACGGGGTATTAGTCGGATCGGTTGGGGGTCTAGGGAAGTGGTAGTAGTGGCTGCCCTTGTTGAGGCCCTTGTTTGTTTTCTTTGTAAAAAGGGTGGAAAGAAATGAATTTTCTTTTGTTTGCGTGGAGGCTTTTCCTCAATGATGGGACAGGGAGAATTGTCTGGTTCAGAATCATCATTGAGAATATGAAGGGCAGGAGCGGATGATTCTGGTAAAATGTGGGGCAGGCTTGGTATGGTAGGGGGGTTAATTGGGTTGATTGGGTCTGAAGGAAGACTGTTAGGTATTTCTATAGAATCTAGAGGGTTTTGTGGTTGTTGTTCCTGAAGATTTTTAGGAATTTCAGCAGCTTCTTGGGGATCTATGGGTGGGTTGTTTAGTGGAGGGTTTTGTTGGGAAAAACC
>JZKD02S1595499.1:0-10122 GCA_000966675.3 Picea glauca
ATGTACCTTGGAATGATCAAGTGGAATGATAGTATAAGTCAAAATGCAGGTGATGAAGGGTAAAATAATAGCAAAAAGTATGGGCAAAAAGGGTACAATATGTGGTCCTAACACAGATCTAGATGGTGTTTTTGGCTTAGTTTCTGTTTCAACCTCCTTATTTTCCTTTTGAGGCGTTTGGCAAGCCACCACAAGCTATTGTAGTCTTTGGTGAGTTTTTTCTTCCTCTTCTTCTCTCTGACACTTTCCTTAGCCAATCTTTCAAACGCAGCATTGGTCTTGGCGAAGTTATCATATAACTTCTTATGCCTTTCTTTAATCACCCGCTCCAAGACCTCTTGTTGGGCAATTACCTCCTTGAGATGTTTGATCTTCTGAGACTTCTTTGATCTGGGGTTTTTTGATGATTCTCCCTATTCTGTCTGGTTGAAGGTTTCATAGTTCTGTGCACACTCAACTGACTGCTCAGAACTCTTGATGACAGGGCATTGATCTTGCTGCTCTGATTCTGAAACTGAATAGGGAAAATTTAGTATATTGGTTCTCTTCCCTGTACTCTTCTCTGTAGGATGCCCTGTGTTCTGTTCTGTGGTCTGCTCAAAGTTTAACTTTCTCTTCAACCTGTGAGGCTTCATTCTAGATATTTTGTCTTCTGAAGGCCCTGGCAAGGTCCTTCTTTTTCTTGAACTGCTTTGAGGAGATGATTGTTTCTTTGAACCCTCCACTTGCTCATTTAGAGTCTGGTTCTGGGTTTCAAAACCTTCCCAGAATAGGAAATGTTCCCAGCTCCTTCCCTATTGTTTCAATTCCTCCAGGATAATCAATTTTATGAGGCCGAAGTGACACATAGTAGATTTCATGCTCAAGGGTTGAGCTCTAATCTTCTTGCACACCTTAGTCAAAATTTTATGCAGGAAATAAGGCAAATTAAGAGGAGTCTTGCCTGTGAAATGATCCAATAGTTTGAAGTGGTACATCATCAGTTTATCATATCTTCCCTCCGAGGTAATGTACAATTGCATACCTTTGAACAATTCCTGCCATTCTTCGTCTAGATAAGAAATTAGCATACCCTTTTTCCATGCTTTGTGCCTATACCCCTCTTTCAAATAAACTCTGAAATCCAAATTTTTGGGAGCATTGGTTTTAAACCAGCTCTGACCGATTCTTGGTAAAATTGTAGTTGCGGCAATGACAGCCTCATCCACTCTAATTTCCATGGACCCGACACGAGCTCTATTGCCATCGAAAGTCTTGACAAAGGCTTCTGCTGTAGCATGGTGGCAACCAACCTGCAACCTTTCAACGAACTCAATACACCCTGCATTCAAAAAATGCTTCTGGACTTCGGGATCTGATTGTAAAAAGGACATGTTATCTAGCTCTCTCTTGAGTAGAGAACCACTGCGTTTTCTCACCATTCTGTATTCGAAAATCCCGACAATTTGTAACCCCTACAACTGCCAGCCGAGCCGAGGTTCTGCGTTGTTGAAAGCAGCTCGGGCTTCGGCTCTATTTTGAAACAAATGAAACTTCCACAGAATTCTGGAAAATGATTTGTGATATGAAAACCACTGTTTGATTTGATATTGTCATGCCAGCGGTACCTCCTCTCTACCTGCATCACCGAACTTGAACTTGCCACCCCAGATGCCATGAGTGTTTAGCGTGAGTTTTTGGGTCGAATTCGAATTACAGCCATATTCTGATATGCATAATTGAGTTTCTATCATTACCCACTCTCATCAACGCATTCCTTGGATTTGCCTGACGTAGGATGATCATATCATCATTACCTTCAGTCGTGGATATCACGCACGTGATTCCCGCTCTCTTCAACAACGGCCCGTGAAAAATGCCTCTGTCAGCTGTTCATACTTGCCACTTTCGCTAGCGCGTGACCCCTTGGAAAACCCCTGTTAGCTGCGGAAAGTATGCACTTTCAACGGTGCACCACTTTATGAAAAGCACTCCTTAGCTGCGGAAAGTATGCACTTTCAACAGCGCACGACCGTGTAAAAACCGCTCCATAGCTGCGGAAAGTATGTACTTTCAACAGCGCGCCACCCGCAGAACTGATTGTTGGACATTTTGAAATTCACCACTTTCAACATCGCAAAGACTTATGAAAAGCACTCCTTAGCTGCTGAAAGTTGCCACTTTCCACAGCGCATACTCAACTATTGGACACACGTTAGCTGTGGAAAGTGAAAAATGAAAATTTTGAAAAGAAGACTTTATGGGTCAAATTATTTTCTAAGACAAAACCAAAACCTAAGCTTAGCAACTATAGAAACTTCAAAAAAATGACTTGAGGTTACAACCTATCACCTAGAAAAGCAAATAAATCCACCATTTTATTTGAGGAGTTAACAGATTCTTTAAATGATACATAATATAACATCAAAAAAACAATTTAGACACATTAACATGGTAGATTTACGATGGCTCAGCCCCCCTGGGGCTACATCCACAAAGATATGTCTCTTCTTCTCTTTTATTCATCTTTCTACAATATACGTGATGTGTTAGGACCCTATAATTATAGGGAAATCATGGTTGTTGAATTATATATATTAGTTTGGATTGCAGGTTGAAAACAATGTTTTATCCTGCAAAGGTGGTGTTATCTCTTCAAATAAAATTTCCAATTGTTTTTCATTAGGTGATAGGATGGTCATTAGATGAAGGATTCTTGTTATTTTTAAGTAAGTGCCTTTAAGATGAGTTTTAGACTTGTCTTTTCAAGAAATAAGCGGTCTATACTTTGAATGTCAAAAATCAGGTTTCGGTAGCTAAGGGATGGCTTTATTGTGCTGTAAGTTGTGGAAAGTTCTTAGTTTTGGCAGCTAAAAGGGCAGGCACGAGGTGTTGTTAGCTGCCGAAAGTGCATAAATTTTCCAGAATTCACATAAAGTCAAAATTCAATTTGGATAGAGTGTATTTAGGAGAACATGATGACTATTACTCAAATATATTATAAAATATCATTCATGAGTGCAGGTGGCACTTCATTTCATCAATAGAAACATTCTAGGGATCAAATCCTAAAATGTAGGAATATGACTAGATTTGGAAATCTGGATTTTCCTGTTTTAGTCACTTTCTTTGGAGACATATTAGGATCATATGGAAAGGTATTTTTTGAAAATGAGAGAGGTTTTTTACAAGAACGATCTCCTCTTCAAAAACCTCTCTCATTTTTCCAAAATATGTTTTTATTTGAGAGATATAGGTCAATCTTTGAGCAGCATATTTCCAGAAATTTCCATATTTTCCAACCAGCTCACAAATTCGGATTTGAGATAGGAAAAGAGGTTATCAGATCCATCTTTTGAGGATATTGAAACTAATTTGTAAAGATTATTTAAGATCATAGAGGCAAGGGTGTTAAGGTTTGGACTTTGAGGAACCTGCTGAAGGGATACTTTCCCAATTATTGTAATGAGCTCATAGAGCCTCTCTTATTTCAAATATGCAGGGGTACAAGATCATATTGTTTCAGGATTCATGTTCCATGGCTATTGGTGAAGTGATTCTCCTGTAAATTGTCTCTTTGTTTCCATATGTTTTTCCTTTCCTTATTATATTGCAGAAGTTTTAAGAACATAATTTGTTAAAAGATACACTCTAATTCTTGTTGGGGATAACATAAATGTTTTCTTCTTATATTTAATGGCAGAATTCTTCATTGCTCTGTTGCTAAATAGATATTTTCTCTTTTCTTCTATTTCACTTCATTCAAATTTACCGGATCTAGTAGTATGTCTACCTTGCCCTGTTTCACTTGAGATTGATACTTCTGCAAATTGATCACCTCAACATCTTTGACTCTATTTTGCCCAATGGTCTTTTCATGTCTCAACCAAACCAATTAAAAAATCCATAAACAAACCCATGTTATGCATAACTAGCCTAATATCCTATTCCAAATAAATCTAAATTTGACAGAGAGATCCCTCTTTGAGTCTTGGAGGGCTAGATCCCTAAATCAAAGCGGTTTGGTCGTTACCCCTACCGATTTCCTCAGCCTGGAAAATTCCAGGGTGATAACATAATGGTGACCGTACTGGGGAACTTTCCCTAGTCGTACACTTCAAAGTTCCATATCTAATCACTGATGGTGGACAATAACCAGACACAACAAGGATGAGATCATTCACCTAGCAACTCCAATCTCTAGATCAGTTCCAATTCGAAGACTCCACTGGAGGAAGAACCTAAAACATGGCAAGGCAACCTAGAAAGATCAGGTATTCGAACTCAAGTTGTATCCAAGATATCGTTGACTTTGTCTGTAATTGGATTCTCTCCTATTATAATATGGGTCAAGAATTAATTGTTGAAGATCATAATGATCATGATCAAGTTGAAGAACCTCAAAGGACTCAACCTTTACCTATAGCTCTGGTATACACTCCCATATATGTAGATAGTCCAGTAAGACACAAATCTCATGCTTTATCTCCTCCCATGGTTGAAATTCCAGTTAACCATCAGCCCCTTGCTTTACCTCATATAGCTGCAAAGATCCCAGATAGATACAAGCCCGTAGAATTGCCTCCTATTCTCCATGACTTCCCTTCCAATTTTAACAATAAGCTGCTCAGATTTGATGGAGAGGATGCCAATATCACTACTGAAAAACACATCCTGAGTTTTGAAGATTTCCTTGACCTTTATGAGGTTGAAGATGACGATGTCTATATCAGGATGTTTTCCTTGTCTTTGCAAGGTAAAGTTAAAAATTGGTTTAAAAACCTTCAATCTGCAAGCATTAGAAATTTTCATCAATTCATGCAAGTTTTATTAGATAGGTGGGTGATCATGGGAAATGTTTTCCTCATCCTAGAAGAGTATGACCACTTGAAATGAAAGCCAGGAGAGATAGTACAAAAATTCTCAACTAGGTTCAATAAGGTGTATCATTCAATACCTATGGATGTAAGGCCACCTCCTGGTTTAGCTCAATTACATTACCCAAATGCCTTTGATCTAGAAATGACATTCCATTTAAGAGAAAGAGACACTGCAAACCTTGAGGAAATGAAAAATGTTGTAGTTGACGTAGAGGCTAATCTGTTGTACAAAAGGTCCAAGCTAAGAGAAGAGGAAAGGATAGAACTGAAAAGGAGCGTATGACACCTTCAGAAGTGAATCTAGACATATTGGACAACACTGTAAAAGAGATGATGCAGGAAATTAGTAGGAAAGAGGAGCTTGTTATTAAAATACCTTATATCCCACTAGTTCCAGAAACAACAAAGGTAAATATTCCCAAAATGTTTGGAGCACAGCCATGGTATCAGGGACTGAAGAATGATTACTTCATGTACTCAATCCATGACACAGTCGAAGATCAAGTTCAAAATTAGAATATGGAGGAATATTCTCCCGATATGATATGCATGTTCAATGACATTTCATCCATGGAGGATTCACCCAAGCTTGATTGGTACGATGAAAATTATGGTCATAATGCAGAAAGTCTTGGGGTAAGTGGATAGACTTTACCCTTGTGCTTCTCTTCTTTTAAATTTTTGAAGGAAATTTCTGAACAAGTGGTAAATATCAAAGAAGGCAAACCTTTTGATGAGATAGTGAACGATGTTAGTGTGGGTAAAAAGAACATTTCAGATCCAGGATTACAATATCCAAGCTTCTTTGATTTTCAAAGTTCAGGGAAAAATTCAGAGCCCGAAACAGAATTTGAAACTCTGGAATGTAATTATTTACCATTAGAGGTTAATTCAATCAAATTTTGAAGGGGGGAGTCATAAATTTTTTTCAAGAAAATGCAAGCTACTTGCCTCTATGTTTTGCCTCACTCCTAAGAAAACATTGCAAGTAGATTGTAAACAGTAAGAAGGAAGAATGTTCTAATGCATCAATTGAGGAAAAAAGGGGAGATACAGAAGCTAATCTGGAGGTGCATCCCTTGATCCTTATTGAAGGTCAAACCTCAGATGAAATCATGAAGCCCGAAACACAGGTGATGAGCTGATCCATTTTGATTCACTTCCTCTGTGCTTTAATTCATTTCAAATTTTGAGACGAAATCTTGGCCATATCCCAATTAAGAATCACAGTGCCAGCCTTGAAGTGCTAGAAAAACCCATTCCACAGTCATCAAAAGCGTTTTATGACCCTATAGTTGATATTCTGGATAATGTGTGTTTTCAAAGTCTAGTTTCATTTACTCCTGATGAATTAAAAAATTGTTATGATGTGGATATGATCAGACAGTCTACCCCACTATCTGGTTCAACAAAAATATAAGTGCAAAACCCATCAGAGGAGATACAAACACATCTTAAAATGTTTAAAGACTGGAATACCTCATGAGCAACACAAGGTCAAGAGATGGAATGGAATGATTCCAAATTCCAAGAAATAACTCAAGATTATTTTGACCCTATAGATATCTATATGGAAAAGAATTTCATGGAAGGGCCATACTACATTTTCAACAGTGTAGTGGTTTTTCATATTGATCAATTTTCATGTAAGGGATATCAGGATAGAGATCCTTATCACATATCATTACCAGATCTACATCCGAGTTTGGTGAAAATCAGTGAAAGAGCCCAAGTTTTAGATCCAATTTTTGACTAGTTATACTGGATATCTCATATTGATTAGGGTCAAACATTTTCAGGATTATATTAGGATGTATGTATATAAATAAGATCATCAGATCAACATTTTAATTAGATTTACCATATGAAAATAATCTTGTTGGGCAAGTATGTGGTTTATTTTTTTTTCTATTTTACTTCAAAGACTCAGACAAGGGAAGAATGGATAATCAACTGATTTCCAATCACTAAGGTGCATGACAGATCAAGCTATAGGTTGTGGGGTTAGCCCAATGGATAAGGCACTGATTTACGAATCCAAAGATCTAGGATTCTTGACACCTCCTCAAAAACTGCCATCCCCAATTAGAGCCTATGTTAGTGTCCTATAATGATAGGAGATCTGTTGATTCAGATATTATGTGTGGGTTTCATGATGAAATTCCTGGCTTGTTGGCTTCATTATATCCTCAAATAATTTTTCCAATTTTATGTTGTTAGGTGATAAGATGGTCATTAGATGAAGCATATTTGAATTTTAAGTGAAAAAGTATTTAAATTAATTTCTAGACTTGTATTTTAAAGAACTTTTGAGTATGTACTTCAAATGTAAAAAAATCTCAAAAACAGGTTTCAACAACTAAAGACTAGTTTTCAATGCGTTGTAAGCTACCGAAAGATTTCACTTCCAGCAACTAAAATAGTAGTTGTGGGGCACTCTAAGATGTCAAAAGCATAGAAGACTGTAAACGGTCAACACTTCAAATTAAAGTTCTCAACCATCAAGTACGTGTGCCATGATGGTTTATTAGCTACCGAAAAGGACTAAAGGAGATCATATTTTGATCTGGGCGATCCATCTTTGGTTATAATGATTTTTTGATGGTGTTTTTTAAACCGTAAACCTATCAAATCTAAGACTCTTACCATTATTCTGGATCTTCCATAATCCAATATCCTTAGCCACTCTTTATTTCACTTAACTGATCACGTGGCCAACTCGTTACGCTCCTGATCAAATATTGAATTACCATCATGATTTGAAACCCTTTGTTTGCCAATTATATTTCAAAATATGGTTTTTCATTGAAATATCTCCTTCATATCTCACATTTTCTTTTTCTAGGACTTAATTCATCCTCCATCAGTGTTTTTTGTCTCCCTAAGCCCGATTCCATTGTATTGTAGGTGTTGACATTGTTTTGCATATGAAGAAGGGAGGAGCTCTACTAAGGAAAGAGCTCAATGATATTTCCTATCTGGAATCTCATCTAGAGATTATCATCTGAAAAATTGCAAGGGTATCATTAGGGAATAGAGGGCTAGAGTAGTGTTGTTGATAAAAACGTCTTGAATTTCCCTTGATCAGATTCTCAGTTTGAGCCACCCATGGAGAAGAGAGAGTAAACTGAAGTTGAAGCTCCAGCCTTTGAGATACCTAAGACATCAACAAAAATAAGATCAGTAAAGCATCCAAGATTAAGAAGCTGAAAGAATAAGTCACAGAGCTTCGGATGTTAGAAAGAATCATCAAATCTCATAATCCGGCTATGAAAAGGACAGTTGATGAGGTAAGAGACTCATGTAAAAGGTTATATTAAGAACCAAATATCAATATAGTATAGGAAAACCTCAAAATAAGTACTCAACGCCTTGAAAAAGAGATAAATTCAGATAATAAGCCTCTTTGAGGGGGCAACCTCTTTATTCCCACATAAATGTACAATTACAAGATGATTCAAAATGAAAATGTCTCCTTGGTATATATAGGAGACTAGGAGGTATAATTACAACTAATGGACTACAGCCGACATAGATAAAATAACATTACTAATATAGTATTCCCCAATTAATGGGTAATGAGCAACTATTTAGGGCTTAACATGACCCTCCCCTTGAGACAAGTTTTGTCCACAACACTTGAGTAACTATGGATGATTCTGTATAAAAGACTCATCTTCCCAAGTGGAATCTTCAGCCTGTAGTTTCCTCCATTTAATGAGATACTCTGAAATGGATTTATTCCTCAGCTGGCAAATTCTTGTGTCGGTGATGTCTTCAGGATCCCATATGATTTTTCCTTCCTTATCAAATTCTGGCAATATAGTTTGAACTGGGATCTTTTCACCTATAACCTTCTTTAAGCATGAAACATGGAAAACTAGGTGTACTCGTGAAGATGAAGACAACTCCAATTTGTATGCCATAGTACCAATCTTTTGCAACACCTTATAAGGGCCATAGTACTTTGGTGATAATTTATTATCCTTCTTGGCTTGCTTGAGGGACATCATCTTGTATTTTTGTAGTCTTAAAAACACCCAATCCCCTACTTCAAAACTTCTTTCACTACAATGTTTATCTGCTTGTTGTTTCATACGATTTTGTGACATGGTCAGGTTGTCCTTTAATATTTGGAGAACTTTTTGTTGATGCTCAATGTGATCTTGCACTGCTTGAACCTTATATTTTTCTTTTAGAGAAGAAGTGATGGAAGGAGGGTGGTATCCATAGACTACCATAAATGGTGTCATTTTTGTTGTAGTATGAAAGGAAGTGTTATACCACCATTCTGCCAAGGGTAACCATTTGAACCATTGTGTTTGTTTATCAGACACGAAGAAACGAAGGTAGCCTTCTAGAAATTTGTACACTATATTGGTTTGTCCATCAGATTGAGGATGATAGGATGAGATATGAGCCAATTGATTACCCAAACAAGAAAATAATTCGGTCCAAAAATGTCCAGTGAAGATGGGATTTCTATCACTTACAATAATCTTTGGGTTGCCATGTAGATTTTGAACTGTCTCCATGAATAAGGTGGCAACTGTACTAGATTTGAAGGGATGAGAGAGTGCACAAAAGTGTGTGTACTTGGTCAGTCTATCAACAATCACCACGATGACACTCTTTCCTTTAGACTTCGGTAACCCTGTGATGAAATCCATGGAAACCTCCTCCTGACGTTGAATTGGGATGGCTAATGGTTGTAAAAGACATGGGGTCTTAATTTCTTCCACCTTATTTTGTTGGCAAACCAAACATTCAACCACAAACCTTTGAACATCATTTTTAAGGCCATCCCAAAAAACTCCCTTCTTGACCCTATGGTAGGTTTTTAAAAATCCTGAGTACCCTCCTACTGGAGAGGTGTGGAATTCCAATAGTACGTTTTGTTTGAGTTGGGATTTCTTACATAAATATAAGCGATCTTTGTACCATAGTGAATAATTTTTCCATGTAAATGTATCTAATGTACTAGAATCATGTTGCAACCTTTGAATGAGAGTCCACACTTTTTATCCATTCTTCCATTCATCCCTTGCTTCTATTATCCAATCGGCTTGGATAATTGAGATAGCACAGAGAAAGGCCTCAACATATTCATCCTTCCTTGAGAGTGCATCTGCCACAACATTTTTCTTACCTTTTTTATAGATGATTTCAAAATCATAACCCAATATCTTGGTTACCCATTTTTGTTGTTCTTCTGAAGATAGTCTTTGTTCCAAGAAGTATTTAAGACTATCATGATCTGTTT
>JZKD02S1595499.1:10172-22924 GCA_000966675.3 Picea glauca
TTGAAGTGCCTACCTATTAGGTAAGGACGCCATTTCTTCAATGCATGTAGTATTTCCATCATTTTCTTCTCATAAATGGGTTTGTGTAAGTCCCTTCCCTTGAGTGGTCGACTTTAAAAATCCAAGGGCCTTCCTTATTGCATTAGGACAACACCAATTCCATTTCCCAATGCATCACATTCCACAATAAAGGTTTTTGTGAAGTCTGGTGTGGTTAAGACATGATTTTTGCACATCACCTCTTTAAGTTGTTCAAAAGCTTTAGTTGCCTATGGATTCCATGAAAATGTTTCCTTCTTAGTTAGTGTCGTTAAAGGTGTTGCTATTCTTCCATAGTGTCGAACAAACTTGCAGTAGTAACCTGTCAAACCCAAAAATCCTCTAATATTCTTCAATGTTTTTGGAATCGGCCAGTCCATCATGGCCTTAATCTTGTTAGGGTCTACCTTGACACCTTCATGAGATACAATATGACCCAAATACTCTACCTCCTTCACTCCAAAGAAACATTTGGATGGTTTGACATATAGTTGTTACTCCTTTAGTAGTTGTAGCACCTTGTCAACATGTCGCACATGATCCTCCCAAGACTTTCTATAGATTAGTATATCATCAAAACAAATTTGAAAGAAGGGCTTGAAAATGGAATTCATCAACCCTTGGAATGTGGAAGGTGCATTTGTAAGGCCAAAAGGCATGAACAAAAAATCATAATGGCCTTCATGAGTTCGGAATGTTGTTTTTGGGATATCTTCTTCCTTTATTATAATTTGATGATACCCTAAATGAAGATCTAACTTTGTGAAATAGATTGCTCCATGTAGTTCATATAACAATTCATAAATGAAATGAATGGGAGACTTATCTTTAATAGTGATCTTTTTGAGCTCTCTATAATCTAGACACGTACACCATGAGCCATCTTTCTTGAATACCATTACCACCGGTGCAGAGTAAGAACTTTGGATAGGCCTAATAATGCCAACCTCTGACATTTCTTCAACCATGCGCTCAATTTCACTCTTCTGGGCATAAGGGTATCTGTATGGCCTAATGTTAGGAGGAACACTCTCAGGAATTAGGTGAATATCATAATCATGATTTCAAGTGGGTGGAAGGCCTTTGGGAATATCTTCAAATAATTTTGAATTCTTATCAATGATCCCTTGGAGATATAGAGGAATAGATGTCTTAGATGTTTGAAAATCTAGTGAGCATAGTTGTGCAATAACACCCTGATGCCCCTTTTTCAATAAATTTTTCATGCCATTAGAGCTTATCACCTTATCGGGTTTCCCTGTGATACCTCTTAGCTCAATTTCTTTTCCTTCCAATGAAAATTTCATGAAAAGTTCTTGAAAATTAAAGGCCATTGTTCCTATTGATTGTAACCATTGGATTCCTAGTACAACATCAACACCACCCATGGGTATAACAATCATTGGACTGTTCATTACATATTCCCCCATAGTAAGATTGATCTTATTTCATTTTCCTGAGGAATTGATATTTCCTCCATCTACAATCATTACTTGAAACTCTGGTGATGGATATACAAAGAAATTGAGATCTTTGGCTAATTTATAGTGAATGAAAATATGAGTACTTCCAGAATCAATTAGGACAGTTACCTTTTTCTTTTTGACATATCCTTCAATCTTCAGGGTTTGAGGAGTATTAATTCCAGCCAATGCATTACACGATATCGTGGGAGTGAAATCTTAAGACACAATTGATTCTACATTTTCATATTGAGATGGTTCTTTTTCTTTTTCTTGTTCTTGTTCTTCTTCCTATTCACAATCTATGTAGAATAATTTTTTCTCACCACACTTATGTCCCTTACTGTACTTGTTGTCACAATTAAGCATAAAACTTTTGCTTTTCTTTCCTCCAATTGTTGAGGTGTCAACCTTGTAGGTTGAGGTGTTTTAGAAGAAGGAGAATTATTCTGTCTATAGATGTTAGTATTGATCCTTCTAGTAGCTATAGCCATATTTTTACTTTCAACATTTCTTGCCACCCTAAATGCATTCTCCAATGATTTGGGTTCCCAAAGGTGAACCTCATGTCGAATGTTATCTCTTGAAGTTCCTATGAATACATCAATCAAGTGCTCATTTGGAATATTTGTTACCTTTATATTCAATCTTTGGAAGTTCTCAATGTTCTCTGTAACTGAACCCTTTTTCTTGAGATTTATCAATTTGCTAAAGAAGGTATTGTTCCTTGTATCCTCATAGTGTGCTATCATTTCTTCCATGAAAATTGTCCAAGTGATGAGTGATTTATGAGAACAAAGCCATCTATACCATACAAATTGATTGGGTTCTAAATATAAAGAAGCAATGTGTACCTTTGTGTATGTGGAACATTATGTAGATCAATGAATTGCTCCATATGAAGTATCCATGTGATAGGGTCCTTGCCATAAAACTTCCTCATACCGATCTTAGGAACATGGTTAGTCTTCAACCCAAAGTTAGAGTTTCTCCATTCTTGATTCACTTTCCTTGTGTCCTCATCATGAATTTCATGGGATATATTTTCACTTTCAGGTGTCCTCTCTATTACGAAATTTTTCAATCCTTCCATGATCTCCTCTTTTAAACCATCCATATTAGTATTTATTGCATCCAACTTCGCTTCCATCTCTTGTAGTTCATATTTTGTTACTGTCTTCTTTTGTAAATCATTTATTTCCCTATGCATTTATTCACCTTCATCAAGAGTCGAATTAGGATTTTTTTGAGGCTTATTTGGTGTAGAAGTTCCCTTTTTGGGTGGCATGTTGGCCAAGTATCACTTTTGAACCTTGATTTTGAGGTGGTTCTACTAGACAATATTTCTTTTGTTGTATCTCCAAAGTTTTGGCCCTTCTGGGTATGAAACTTTTTTTTTTGTAGTTATCTGATATTTCTTCTATGCAATGTCATAGGTATGATCACAATTGGATGTGCCAAGTGGAATTTACGGTAACTTCCCCACAGCTTGCTGATTTTTTTCCTTTTCAGAAGATCTCACTTGTATAGCGTGTCTTGCACAAAACAATTGATATAAAATTATGAAACGTGTACCAGAAATACTACAGACTATCCACTATCCAATGAAACTAGTCTCACTCAATTTTGATACTCTAGGAAGAAGTTATGATTGTTTTACCTGGAACACCTTCTTGAGACTAGGCAATAGGACTAGTTAGATACCCTATCTTCCACAGGGTGTATCTACAAATTTGAGATGACCCCGAAGTTGAACTATTTACCACAGATACCTTAATAATTTTTTTGAATAGCCTCCAGATTTCAGGGTCTGGGACATTACATAAAAATAATTATAGCAAAAATTTCACAATGACTCAGTTCAGGATGAGTCCATAACCCTATCTTCCACAGATTCTATCTCCGAAATTATAAGGCCTCAGGAGATGAAATTGTAACCCAACGTACCTTGATCCATCTACTAAATATCCTCCAAGCCGTTACTTCTAATAAATTGTAGAAAAAGTGTTGTAGCAAAAATTCCAAGGTGTCTCAGATGTAGCAGCGAAACCCCAAGACCTTGATCTCTGATACCATATGTTAAGAACCAAATATCAATATAGCATAGAAAAACCTCAAAATAAGTACTCAATTCCTTGAAAAAGAGAGAAATTTAGATAATAAGCCTCTTCAAGGGGGAAACCTCCTTATTCCCACATAAATGTACATTTACAAGATGATTCAAAATGAAAAATGTCTCCTTGGTATATATAGGAGACTAGCAGGTACAATTACAACTAATGGACTAAAGCCAACATAAATAAAATAACATTACTAATATAATATGAACCAATTAATGGGTAATGAGCCACTATTTAGGGCTTAACAGTTAACTCTGATGCATGTAGCTCTGGAAATGAAGAATAAAAGACTGTCTACGAAAAACCAGAAGATTTACCAAATGATCAAGTTCTTGAGTTTTAAAACAACACCTAGAAAACCTAAACCAAGAGCTCATCTTGGTTTAGAAGCATTGGTTGAAGTTGCTATGGAACTAAACAAGAAATCCTAAGAGTTAGACAGAGTAAAGGAATCAAATTTTTCAATTTTGAACAGTTTTGGAAACTCAGGCTTTTCGACAACTTATTTTGGTTCGCGGAAGTGTTGTTAGTTGTTGCATCCCTTGACTTTCGACAACTAAATCGGCTATGTTGTATACGTGTTAGCTGCTGAAAGTTATGTTATGAACAGAAAGCACAGAAATATCCTCAGATCAAGGAAAATGGATTCTTCAATGATCTCAAAGGCATCCAGAATGATTTTGTGGTTATGAATAGTCCTCAATATGCTACTATCAAGTTCAAATTGAATTATATTTAGTTTTTATAAGTCAAAGCATAACCTATTTCTTGGGATTTTGTTGTATTTTCTCTAGTTTTAGAATAGAAGATAGCAGGAAAAAGGGAGTGGATTTTGAAAATACGAGAGAGGTTTTTGTTTAGAATGAGATGAAGAACAATAACCTCTCCTATAATTTACACAGGTGTCAGAAATTGGGATATTCAAAGGGATCTTTGAGCCCTATTTTTCAGTTTTCCAGATTTTTTGATTGGGACATATTTTTTCAAGAAGGATTCCAGTGAGTTGGAGATGAATTTCAAAAAACCAAAAGAGTTTTTTGTTCAAGACATACTCTTCTACAAAAACCTCCTCTAGTTTTGTAACAACTATTAATATCTGAGAGATATGATCTCATCTTTGACCCCCAGTTTTCAGAAAATTTGATCCTTTTTTTCATGGTAGAGAGTTCTAAAATTCCGTGTAACAGTTGTTATCTTTGGGAAATTGGTTGGATTAGACCTCCTAATATTGGGGGGGAGTATTTTCTATAAATTATTGTAATTAAAATGTGTGAAGGGGTTGTACCTCAATATATGGATGGTATTGAGAGACCATCATCTATTGTAAAGATGCTCAACAGGTTGTAAGTGACTTCTTGGATGAATACAAAGGCATTTTGTTCCCAGATTCTTGTGTCATGATCATGTGGTGAAGTACCTATTTATGTAAACTATTATTATCTTGTCTCACATATTTTTTTCTTTCCTTATCATTTATAAGAATATTATGTTTCAGGATTTGTCTTAGACACCCTAATCTGGCTTAAAATGATATTAATCTTTTCTTCTGAAAATTGGATGTAGAATTCAGATAAGCTCTGCTCTGCATTTAAATTAGACCCTAATCTATGATTATTTTCCATTTCACAAACTCAAAGGATCCATTGACATGATTACCTTTCCTAGTTATTGTTTGTCTCACTTATCCATTCATTTAATCATCTTTAACCTTTGTTGACTCCATTTTTCCCAATGGTCCTCTTTTGTTGTCTCAACCAAAAACTCTAAAAAAAAACCAACCTTATGCTTAATAACTAGCCTAATATCTCATCTCAAGAAAGATATATCAGACAGAGAGATCCATCTCTGAGTCTTGGAGGGCTAGATCCTTGACTCAAAGTGGTTTTGTGGTTACCCCTGTTGATTTCCTCCTGAGCCTGGGAAATTACTAGGTGACAACACGATGTGTTCATTACATTGTTCATTCTGTGAGGCAGACTAAACCACACCAGGCTCCACAACCTGTTATCTAACCCTCAAAAATATCTTATTTAGACCAATCGAGCAATGGCTAACACACAATGAACTAACAACCAACCACACGAACTGATCAACAAAACAACAAACAACTCAACATCTCACCAACCTCTACTAGACATCCTAGGCCTTTATTATACTATTATATTTTCTTATAGCTATTACATTCATGTCCAAAAACCTAACCCTAACATGTCTAGGCTTTTCTGCATGTATGCCACGTTGTTTTTCCTCAATCTTTTGCACATTTTTTTTCTTTTTTTTCTACATGCTTATTTTCCTTGTTTTTTTACATGTTTATTTTCCACCACTTATGGAACGCGCTCCAAAAATAGGCTTCTCTTCCCCAAAATAGGCATGTTCCCAAAATAGACTTCTTTCTCCCAAAATAGGCCGGTGCCAACACTCTCCAAGTGACGTTTACTTTATTTTTAATATTCCTTCATAAAATCACTTTATTAATTAATTAACCTTTTTTTTTCTCTAAAAAATTATTTATTTGTCCTTATGGCTTCTCCGGCCACTAAAAGTCACTTCTCATCATCCTATCCTATAGTTCTTTTCCTCTTGATTCTGATGAGCTATTACACTAAGAGGTTTCTCCAAGTATTTTTTCCCAAAATGACCTCCTTAGGGAATTTAATTAAAATATGCTCCATAATAACTCAAAATTACAGAAGTCGTCAGAATGCAACAAAACCATAGGAAAGTTGTGAGGAATGGATCCTGATGATGAATTATGATGAACGATGAAATTCAGGCCTAACAAAACCCCCCAATGTCTCATTAACTCACTATCACCCCCATCTAGCTACTCTGGCAGGGATCCCACTCTATAACATAGAAACATAACAAAATGGGGACATTACAAGAGTTCAAGAAGGATAAGTTGTCTACCTTTGATGGAAAAATTAAGAAAGGAGAAGAAGTCAAAGTATGGTTGCTTGGTTTGAAAAAATACTTTCGTGTACACAATTATTCTAAGAATACCAAGCCAAGGATTACCATATTCAAGAAGCGTTTTGATGAAAAACTAAGGAATTCCATTAGCATAAGTTGGGTCAACTTACTATGGATTGATATGCCAAGATATTTATGGATTTGTTGACGTATGTGCCTTACCTCAAGGATGAGAAAGAAAGAGTGCATTTTTTTCTTAGTGGATTTCCATTTCCCTACCAGGACAAAATTGAGTTTGATAATCCTAAGGCATTGGAGGACACTACAAGGAAGGGGTTCAAGTCCTTTCCATATAAGAATTCAAAGAAGGGTGCACAGTTTGGGTAGCCAATAAGAAGTGTTTGTCTACAAAATTTTCCATCCAAGAGTTGAAATAGGCTAGTAGAGAAGGAAAGAGAAAGAGCAGAGGATCCTAAGAAGGGGCCTCTACGGTGTTGGGGTTGTGGAGAGCCACACCTATTGATGAATTTTCCTCATAGACAACATGATAATGAGAAGGTGTATCATGTGTAGGAAGTAGTTACAATCAATGGTGTGGTTGGGCGTGTACCAAGAATAAATGAAGTTGTTGAAAATCTGCAAACAAACCACCAAGCTTCTATAGTGGAGCTAGAGGGTATTATTTCCAAGCAACCTGTTTCTATTGTAATTGACCCTAGATCTATATTTAGTTTTATTTCACCTAAATTTGTTGAATCATGTGCTTTACAGAGGAAAATACATGAAAATTTATGGTTGGTTCAATTGGCCACTGGAACAAAGAGGAAAGTGGTTGAGGTAATAGAAGCATGTCCATTTGAGATAAGTGGACTACATACTCAAGTGGTCTTGAATATCATATGCATAGGTTCCTATGCTGTGTTTTTGGGTATGGATTAGCTAGCTACCCACAAGTCAAAATCAAATTGTTATGAGAATATTATGGAATGTGAAGATAAAGAAGGCAATGCAAGATTTTTGCAAGGCATTCAGAAGTCAATTTTAGTAAGGAAAAAATTAGAGTTGCAACTTAAGAAGTTCAACATAAAAGGGTGTCCCTTATATGTTGTACAAGTGTGTAACTCAGCAAAAGGAAAATAGATGAAGGTTGAATATCACCATGTGTTGTGTGAGTTTAAGGATGTGTTTCAAGAGGAGGTGTCGGGATTACCTCCAAGGAGAGATTTTTATTTTTCGATAGGTCTAGTTCTTGGAGCAGTACCAACATCAAAAGTACCCTTTAGAATTAGCACACCTAAAATGGTGGAGCTGAAAGTACAACTAAAGGATATGTTAGATAAAGGTCACATCAGGCTGAGTGTATCCCCATGGGGAGCACCAACCTTTCTTGTAAAGAAAAAGGATGGTACCTTAAGACTGTGTATTGATTACAGACAACTGAACAAGATGAACATTAATAATAAGTATCATTTTCCCAGGATCGATGACCTTTTTTATCAGCTTAGAGAAGCAACACCTTTCTCAAAGATTGATTTGAGTTCTGGATATCACCAAGTTACAATTAAGGATGATGACATCCACAAGATAGCCTTTATAACAAGGTGTGGACACTATGAGTTTGTCGTGGTTCCATTTGGGCTTACAAATTCACCAGCCATATTCATGTGGTTAATGAATAGTGTGCTCATGAAATATCTAAACAATTTTGTTTTGGTATTTTTCGATGACATTATGGTGTATTCCAAGACCAGAGAAGAGCATTAATATCATCTTAGAATGGTGTTGCAGGTGTTGAGAGAGCACCAATTGTATGCTAAGTTCATAAAGTGTGATTTATTTCAAAATTAAATCTAGTATTTGGGTCATGTAATATTAGTAGAAGGAATGGGACTGAATCTCAAAAAGATCAAGGAAATCATCGACAGGCCTGCCCCTAGAAATGTGAAAAATAGAATATCTTCAATGGGATTAGCTAGATATTAAAAAATATTCATAAATGGATTTTCCATGATTTGTAATCCCATTACTTCATTACATAGGAAAGGGAATAATTTTATATGGTCAACCGAATGTGAATCCAACTTTCAGTAGTTGAAGCATCTCTTGACTAATGCCCATGTTTTGAAGATTACAGACCCCAAAAAACAATTCCTGGTTTGCATCGATTCTTGCAAAGAAGAAATTCGTGTATTTATTATGCATGAAGGGCAATTGATTTTCTATGAATCACGAAAATTTAATGAACATGAGAAAAAGCATGCTACCCATGGACTAGAACTTGCAGCAATTGTGCATGCATTGAAGATGTAGAGACATTACTTTCTTAAGAGAAGGTTTGTCCTAATGACATACCACTATGGTATAAAGTATCTATTTGACCAACCAAGGTTAAATGACAAACGGTCTAGGTGAATGGAATTGATTAGCGAGTTTGATTTTGAAATAAAACATATTAATGGGAAGGAGAACAAAGTGGAAGTTTCACTTAGTCAGAGTGTGCATACTGTAAATTTAGTAGTAGCAATTGTAGGAGTGTCTAACATTTAGATGAGCATTAAAACCCTCTTGCAAGAAGATGATTGCATCCATCAAGTAAAGGAAGGGTTACAACAAGAACCCAGGGAGAAAAGGTATGAAGTATATCAGTTGGGGGATGATAATTTGTTGTTGTATAACAATAGGTTATATGTGCATAATTCAATAGATTTGAAATGTATGAGTATGGATGAGTACCATAGGATGCCTTATGTAGGCCACCCTGGTTATGAGAAGATGGTAATAGTAGTAAGTCAATTATAACATGAGTATTTGTGACATTGTTCTTGGTTCCTAATGGTTACACACACATGGCCCCATAACAATGGATTTTAAGGATTTAACCATGCAATTCCAACAGGACGGAGAAAAGTATAAATTCCAAGGAATTACAGTAGGTTCTCTAGAGATCATTAGTGCCCACCACATGGAAAATTTACTCAAAAGAGGTCATTCTGGAATAATTTTCCAACTCCATTGCGTTAATGTATTTGAGACACCCTTGGCACACGCAAACCTTCAATTTATTCTTTATATACATACCACTATTTTCCAAACTCCCTAGAGCCTTCTCCCCTCTCGTGGTGACCATGACAATTCCACCTCTTTAATCCTGGGTAGTCTTCCTCCCAATGTTCCCGCTTATCGTCATCCATTTGCTAAAAAAAATGAAATTAAGAAAATTGTCCGAGAATTGTTAGAAGAGGGTGTTATTCATCCTATTAATAACCCCTATTATTCCTCTATTGTCATGGTTCTCAAGGAGGAAGGCACTTAGTGCATGTGTCCTAATATTAATTCCCTTAACAAACCTACCATCAAGGAAAAATTTCACATTCCCATCATAGATGACCTTGTAGATGAACTCAATGGGGCTTAATACTTTATCAAACTTGACCTATTTATAGCTACCACCAGATATGTATGAAAGAGTAAGACATCCCCAAGACTACATTTTTCACTCATGAAGGTCACTATGAGTTCTTGGTCATGCCCTTTGGTCTCTGTAATTCACCCTCCACTTCTCAAAGTCTCATGAATCATGTATTTCGTCCTTTCCTCTGTCAATTTATGTTAGTTTTCTTTGATGATACTCTTATCTATAGTAAAACATGGCCAACCCATCTCACCCATGTAGATCAAGTTCTTCATCTCCTCTCCAAGAAACACCTTTTCCTCAAACATTCTAAATTTTCTTTGGCATCTCTTAATTTGAGTACCTGGGTCATTTTGTTGGAAAGGATAGTGTAAGGGTGGATCTTAAGAAAATTGAAGATGTGCATAATTGGCCTCGCCCTAAAACTCTTAAAAGTATGCAAGGTTTCCTGGGTTTAACAAGATACTATTACAAGTTTTTTCATAATTATGGAAAAATTGTGGTTCCTTTCACAACTCTCCTTAAAAAGAATTATTTTGGTTCGACTCCAACAACTTATCAATCCTTCCAAACCTTGAAATAAGCTATGTGCACTAATCTTGTACTGGCCCTACTTGACTTCACCAAGACCTTTGTTCTGGAATGTGATGCAACAGGGAGAGGAATCGGGGCAGTCCTCATGCAAGATGGGCAGTCTTTAGCTTTCACCAACAAATAGTTGTCAGACGGACATTTGGGCCAATCAATTTATGAAAAGGAAATGCTGTCTATTTTTCATGTAGTGGATCTCTGGCACCCTTATCTATTAGGACAACACTTCCAAATTAAAATAGATCATCAAAGCCTCAAGTACTTCCTCAAACAATGAATTCATCCAACGGATCAACAAAAATGGGTGAGAAATTGTTTTGGATATGATCATGAGATTGTTTAAAAGACGGGAAAAGAAAATGTGGTGGTTGATGCTATTTATAGGAAATATGAAGAATAAGGTTCCCTCTTTTCCCTCTCATTTGTTTTTGTCGACTAGATTTAGGTTTTTCTACAAGAATGGCTACAAGACCCCAAAATTTCCATCCTAACATAAAAACTTCAACAGGATCCCCATGCTACTCCAGGGAACTCTTGGCACAATGGATATTTTTGATATAAAGGTTGATTGGATTTAAGAAAATAGTCATCCCTTAAATCCAAGGTGGTCTATGAGTTTCATGCTTCACCTATAGTGGGTCATTCAGGTATTACCAAAATTTATGAATGGGTCAAATGATATTTGTTAATGGACAGTATGAAATAGGACATGTGCACCTTTGTGGCTGAATCTGATACATGTTAATGAAATAAGGGAGATACTATCAAACCTCCTGGTACACTCCAACCGCTTCCTCTTCCAACTACTATTTGGATGGATATTTCTATGAATTTTAATGTTGGCTTACCCAAATTATGAAATGCGTTAGTCATCATGGTGGTTGTGGATCATATTTACAAATATTCTCATTTTTGTGCACTTCAACACCCATTCACAACATCCTCAATTGCTCAAATGTTTATGGGTAATATCTGCAAACTCCATGGAATGACTTGTTCTATTTTTTCTAACCATCATCCCACTTTTATTGTTAAGAAACAAATATCAATATAGCATAGAAAAACCTCAGAATAAGTACTCAATGCCTTGAAAAATAGATAATTTCAGATAATAAGCCTCTTCGATGGGGCAACCTCCTTATATACCACATAAATGTTCAAGTACAATATGATTCCAAATGAAAATTTCTCCATGGTATATATAGGAGACTAGGAGGTACAATTACAACTAATGGACTCAAGCCGACATAAATAAAATAACATTACTAATGTAATAATCCCCAATTAAGGGGTAACAAGCCACTATTTAGGAATTAACATGCCCCTCCCCTTGAGACAAGTGTTTTCCACAATGATTGAATAACTCTGGATTCTTTTGTATAAAAGACTCATCTTCCTAAGTGGAATCTTGAGCTGGTAGTTTCCTCCATTTAATGAGATACTCTGGAATGAATCTATTCATCAGTTGTCAAATTCTTGTGTCAGTGATGGCTTTAGGATCCAATATGATTTTTCCTTCCTCATCAATTTATGGAAATATAGTTTGAACTGGGATCTTGTCACCTATAACCTTCTTTAAGCATGAAACATGGAAAACTGGGTCGACTCATGAAGATGCAGGCAACTCCAATTTGTATTCCATAGTACCAATCTTTTGCAGCACCTTATAAGGGCCATAGTACTTTGGTGATAGTTTATTATCCTTCTTGGCTTGCTTAAGGGACATATGTTTGTATGGTTGTAGCCTCAAAAACACCCAATCCCCTACTTCAAAACTTTTTTCACTATGATGTTGATCTGCTTGTTGTTTCATGCGATTTTGTGCCATGGTCAGGTTGTCCTTTAAGATTTGGAGAACTTGTTTTTGATGCTCGATGTGATATTCCACTGCTTAAGCCTTATATTTTCTTTTAGATAAGAAGTGATGGAATGAGGGTGGTATCCATAGAGTGCCATAAATGGTGTCATTTTTGTTGCAGTATGAAAGGAAGTGTTATACCACCATTCTGCCAAGTGTAACCATTTGAACCATTGTGTTTGTTTATCAGAGAAAAAGAAACGAAGGTATCCTTCCATAAATTTGTTCACTATCTTGATTTTTCCATCAGATTGAGGATGATAGGATGAGCTATGAGCTAATTGAGTACCCAAACAAGAAAATAATTATGTCCAAAAATGTCCAGTGAATATGGGATCTCTGTCACTTACAAT
>JZKD02S1595499.1:29319-56953 GCA_000966675.3 Picea glauca
AACCCTAGCTCCTTCTAGCCTATAAAAGAAGGGGTAGGGGTACTATTTGGAGGAGGAAAAATATAGCGAAGAAACTCTGCCCATTTGCCAAATCCATTTTTCCCAACCCTTTATCCTTTCCTCAAGCCTAAGGAGAATTAATGCAAAGCAATTGGAGGACAAAAGAAGAGGAGGAGCCCAGGATCAGGATCAAGGAGCGGTGACCGGTATCGACTTCAAATTGTAAGTTGATTCATTTTGAAAATAATAAAAGAATACTTTTCCCGTCCCAACGCATGAGTTATATGTGGTTTGTAAAATTTACGCTTAATTTCTAACCCTCAAGTAGAAAAGTAGCATGCATGTGTAGTGTTTTGTCTTGATTGCAAGTTAACTTTGGAAGGAGCCGCATGAGCAAGTAGTCAAGAGCACAACGGAGGATCTACACCAAACATCAGTAAAAAGGTTAGTAGTTCCTTTCCATGCATGTATCGTGAAAGAGGGGTTTAAGTTTTGGGTGGTAAGTTAAAAGGTCATTTCTTTACGGTCAAAATCTGCATGCAAGCCTATCCCTAGTTTGCTAATCCGTAGGGTATTATTTCCCAACAATAGAATTGGTGACTCCATTGGGGAGATATACTCTTTAGGGTTTCCAGATTTTGTTGAGTTTTTGGGTAGTTTAAGAGATTAGATTTTCTATTTCTTTGCCTTTTTCAATAAGGCCTGAGCTAGCAGGGAGCCTAGTTCTTCATACCAGTTTTCCCTGACTGTTGCTTGACGACAATTTTCGGGACACACAGAGGTACATGCGGCCTGTAGAAGTCCTGCACGCGTGTGTCCGCGCCCTAACCTTCTATAGCCCGCGTTGGAATGCTTGTTGTAGAGGTTTCAGTAGCGTGTAGGAGTCAGAAAGCTTGAGAGGAAGTCCTCCTCTTCTCTGTCAGAATTTTACATTCTCAGGGGGTTTTCTGGATCCTGTCTGAGTCTTGCTGGTTCACAGTCTTGTCTCAATTTGCTTTATTGCGTTTTGTTATTTCTTGCAATTATTTTTATTTTCTGTTAAGAAGAAGCATCCAAACCTTCAAGAGACCCTGGTTATCAATACCAGAGGCCTTTTCCTGGTCTGGGTTGCCTGTATTTATTTTTGTCTGGTATTTTATACATACACGCGGCATGTGCAAGTGCAGCCCATTGGTACACGTGATCTGTAGTAGCTCAGCACGCGTTTGCACGCGTGTTGTTTCAGTGACAGAGGCGTGCTTTGACATGTTGCTTTTCAATCAGGGTGGGGCAGTCATCCTCTCCTGTGGTAAGAAGTGTTCCTCTCAGGTGTTTGAGCCCAGGTTTAAACAGTCAGTAGGTTAGGGCCTCTTACCCTTAGCCTATTTTTTCTTAGTTGGTAGTTGATAGAAAAGATAAAAAAAATAAAAAATTTGTTTTATGGTTTTTAGACAAGCGTAGGAGTCTGTGCTTTCTTGATTACCATTGTGTATCTTTTCTCTGATTCCTTGTGATCTGCGCTTTAAGCCAGAATTTTGTTTTGTTTTCTTGGTTTTGTGCTTGTCGGCATTTTCCCTTTGTTGCTTCATTTAGCACTCAAATAAAAAAAATTATATATATATTTCTTTTTCATTTTCCTCTTTGTTTGAAGATTGTGTTTTTGCATCAATATCTAGGAAGAAGTCTTGTGTTCATAAGTTTTTGCAGTGCATTTAGAGTATAAGTAGCTCGTAGTCGAGCAAAATTCCTTTATGTTTGTTGCATGAAATCTTAGAAAAATTGAAAAGAAAACAAGTCTTTCTTGTGTGAAAGGTTGTTGATTTTTGCATTTAGTAAAAGCATTTTGTTTCTAGCTTTTTTCATTCGTTTTTTCTTTGAGTCTTTACACATCATCAGTTTCACCTTCATACCTTGTGATGTAAAAAAGCCCATAAAAGAAATGCTAATTTAAAATTTATTAGACTTTTTTGTTTGTAGGGTTCATACACTAGTTCAGGACTAGGGCCTTGGATTAGGTTGGAGAGAAAACTCTCCAAGGCCACTCAAAACCAAACATTGGAGTCTATGATAGGGAGTGTAGAAGTCCAGTTTCGTGGAAGTTATCCGGGACCCCCCTCTAACACAGAGGCTAAACACAAGGTCGTGTAAGGAAAGGTAGCGGAGATAACCCCTCCAAAGCCGGACCGAGCGTAGTGGAGAACACATATCGAGGATTTGTTTTGGGATTCCGTCGTTTTCATTTGCCACGGGGCTTCGTGGGTCTCGAATCCGTTCGAGGTCCTCAATTGTCTTCCAGACCATTTTCTCTCAATACCCTTGACAGGTTTCGAGCTTGATACCCTGCTCATTGTGGTCTACCCGACTATCGACTGTACCCGCCTGGTGACTGTTCGCGTGCTGGCAAACTAGTTGCCAATCTTTTTTAGGGACATACACAGGTGACTACGAGGGTATACCGTGGTACCGAGGACAGACATCGAGCCACGCTTTGCAGAGTATACCCGGAGGATTCTTCCATTTTCGAGTTGCACTTGCACTGGTAAGTTTCTCTAGTGTTGGTTGTTGTAACTATTCTTCAAAATAGTTAGTGATTGCTTGTCTTATCTCTTAGGGGCTTCTTTTTTAGTGTGTGTTACTGTTTGACCATGTAGAATACCTTAGCGTGTCTTGGATATTCTCACATAGTGGAGGATCCCGAGCTTCGCCAGTCACGAAGGCTTCTGGGCCTCCCGCCGGTTATACTGGAGCCACCCCCGCCACCATTGAGGCAGAAGCTAGACCAATAAGGGTCTTTCGAAGCAACCGGGTTACAAACCATTGTTCCCGAACAAATCCTGGAGGAATCAACCTCCAATATTGGTTCGGTTGAAACCCCAACCACTGCTACTTGGCCATCGGTCAATGTACCAATCCAATTTTATGAACACCTGTTAGTGCCTCACACAGCTATGGAAACAAACACTGTTACTTCCTATGGGAATTCTTCCATTCCCACCACCATTGCTACCATAGGAGAAGCATCTCCTAACTTGTCGTCATCGGTCCGGGCCACCACGGTCTTGGCCACAACTACGTCGCACAGTGGACCGACCCCATCTATCGCGGCGGCCACAAATCCCTTCACACCTAGTGCGATAGGCTCTCCGTTCTCATACAGTATGCCTAGTTTGGGAACAATTCCTGCACTCACTCACTCCACTTTACAGACTTTGGGTCTGGGGGCAGGGAACTCTAACGCTTCCCTGCAAGGTCAACTTGGGGGCATTCATGTCCCTTTTAATGCTTTTCCTTACGCTGGAGGTCATATCTCTCCTTCGTCCCCTTTGCTTGGTGGTCTGCATATGCAGTCCGCCGGGCAGCCTGCACACACGAGTTTATTTGGAGACAGGAGTCAAGGAACACCTGTGCAAACTCTATCGGTCGGTTCATCACCATTTGTTTGGAATGGGACATTTGGTAACAACACTTTCGCATCCACTTCTTTCCTGTTTGGGGGCAATCCCATCTTTGGATAGTCTACTCCGGTGCAGGGTACTATTCCTGCACCGGGGGCACATATAGCAATACCTTGGAACTCAGTACAAGGATCCGTTCCCTCCTATGGAATGTCGTTCTGGGGTAATTCTTTCCACAGTCAATGGAACCCTGGACAGACTTCTATGCCTTTCCCATCAGGACAGGCATGGGGTAATCCTTCCCAAAGTCCGTCAAACATGATGAATGCCCAACATCCTATGTCCTTTATGGGGAATTAGCCAATGATATCTCCACAGATGCAAAATCCTTACGCCGGTCAGGGCCATGGTTTCTACCAGAATCCGGGCCAGCAGCCAAAATTTTCCTGGCAACCTGGTGCCAGTCGAACTCCAGGACCCTTTTTCCCAGGCTATCAACAACAACCCAAACTACCATTCCTGGCGAAGTTACACTTGCCAGATTTGACAAGGTTGTTAAATGATCCTATATGTCACGATCCACGTTGGCCTCCTATGCCAACAAAGTTGCCTTCAGACATTCCACAGTTCGAGGCCAAGCCTAACGAAGATCCAGGTGATCACATGACTACTTTCCATCTTTGGTGTTCATCTAACTCATTGAAATATGACTCCGTCCAGTTGCGATTGTTTCAATGCACTCTTATTGGGAGTGCTGCGAAATGGTACATCGAGCTTGATCTCTCATGATATTCTTCTTTTGGTGAACTAGAGATGGCCTTCCTTAACCATTTCCAGTTACCTGTGAGATATGACGCCGACACAGAACTGCTTGCCAATTTTGAACAAATGACAACAGACCATATCTCTGATCATATCCGAGAGTGGAGACGTCGAAAGAGTCTAATCAAAGTACCATTCCCACCAGCATTCCTGCTGGAGTGGTTCCTTAAGTCTTTAGTCCCGCAATTATCCAAAGACGTCGCCACTTCAGGGGTTTTCTCTGAAGAAGATGCCATCATGAGGGCTCAACAGTTCGAGCTCATCTATTCTCAGTCTGGTTTATTATACAACATCCTACCGGATGCACCACGATCGATACTGGATAAAACTAGACAAAGAGTTGGACCACATGCCGATGGTATTGTTGGCTCAGCACAAACCAAGCCCGCTGAGCAATTGACAAAACAATTGCAAAAGTTATCTATAAAACACTCAACGGCTAGCCAGACTACTGCTTTGGCTGCTCTTCCTACCCAAATGTCGAAAGTACACTCCGTGCAGATGACTAACCCAAAGGCCACCCAACAGCCTGAAGGGAAGAAAAAACAATGAAAGAAGGGTAAGGGGGATAAAAAACCCACTGATAATGCTGGCGAGGACACCACGGAAAAATGGAAGGTGAGGTATCCCTGCAACTTGTGTATGGAAGACCACCTGACCCATCTTTTTCCTCGACTTGTAGAGGTCCAAAATTTTGTCACACAGAAACAGCAGGCAGTGTTGACTAATTCATTTCAACATGGGAAAAATCTAACTCAAGCCTCTGGAAGCACGGAAGGGGCCAGTCAAGGACCCCCTCCGTATTTGAACAACCCCACGAATGTATATATGGTGAAAGGTGATGCTTTTCTATCAACTAGAGCACATGCCTATAGTCAACCAAGCACTTCCAAGAAGGGCAAAAAAGCCGAACTCCCATCTCTTCCTCTACAGATTGAGAAGATGTTGGGAGAAACAATGACACACATTCCAAAGGGTGCATTTAAAAAATCTTCTCACAACCCAAATGCAAGGGCCGCCCAGAATTACTTGGTGGTGGAAGATTTATCACAAACCCCTTGTGCGATGTCTTCTTTGGAGGTCCTCAAAAGTTGCCCTGCTAAGAGGAAAGCCTTGTTAACCACTTTGGGCTCTACTAAGACTTGTAACCCGGGTACCATCATGTTATATACAACCGACTTAAAACCTCATCTTTCTTACCACGTAGCGTTTCAGATAGTAGTGGCTCATCCCACGAAAACATTTACACGGAATATCTTCCGCATGGTGGTCGACGAGGGTGCCTCAACATGCGTTATGTCGTTAGCATGTTTGAAGGCCATTGGCCAGCCTACTTTGTCTCCCTCACCTACTCTCCTCACTGCTTTTGACGGTCACTCTTTCCAACCACATGGCATCATTCCTTCTTTCCCTGTGCAATTAGGAGGAAAGACCGTGTGTGTCGAAGTAGAGGTAGTCGATGCTCCCCTCGACTATAATCTCTTGTTAGGTCGTAGTTGGACCTATGCTATGCAAACTATGGTTGCTACAGTTTTCCGAGTCTTGTTGTTTCCACATGAAGGCCGGATAGTGACCATCAATAAATTGTCTTTCTCTAGACCTGACCCAGCTTTGGGGGCATCCACGGTTACCATGATTGATAATCCTCAACCAGGTGTCGTTAACGTAGGAGTTGGTTTGTGCCCATCCTTGATGGGTACCTTCGATTACCCACCTCTTCATGATGATGTCAAGTTTATATCTAATCACCATAAGGTTGAGATTTTTCAAGTTTCGTCGTTCCGCACGACTTACTTTGAGGATCCTTGGATTCTTCCTTCCCCATCGGCCACGATGGATGAGACAGGGCACCCCGGCATGTCCATGCCCTTGTCGACCGCTGAAGTAGTGTACTCTTTAGTCCAGCAAGCTTCAACTAACCCTGATTCGACTCTCGCACAAGAGTTAGATCCACTTCCAGAGCCTATTTGGGCTCAGGGTTCTCTTGCTAACATCGATTCGTTAGACTTAGTCTTTCCTTCTGACAAAGCAGTAATCAAAGCAATGACTAGTCCAGACAAACCTTGGGATGATCTTCATCACAGATCATATTTCCTCCCAAAGTTAAGCCGAATCGAAGCAGGAGAATTCACCGCAACTATGACTGGAGATAGGGCTTGTCATACTAATCCCTTAGCTACACACAAGATCTATGCTAAGGTTAATATGGAAACCATTGCTGAAATGATACCTATCAATATCTCCAGAACCCCTGTCGTCATAGACAATGTTTTCGTCGGAGCATACATCTACCCCGAGAAGATGTCAGGCATCGACCCACAAAGATTTTATCATGAGCTAACTTTGTTGTTTTTCAATCTCGCTTTGAGATCCGAAAGCAACATCTGACGAGACTGCATTTATGCTTTTCGATCTCGTCCGGATTAACTGAGAAAAGTAACCATTATGGAGTCTTCTTTAAGCCCTTTTCAGACTCCTTAAAGATGAAAAGATTGTCGAGTGACCTTGTTTCTTCACACTTGTTAAATTGGTCCAGAAGAACGTTCCTTAAATGGGTCTCCTTTAAAGCCCTTTTCATACCCTCTAAAAATGAAAAGATTGCCGAGCGATCTTGTGACCTTTCATGCTCATTAAACTGAAATTTGAAGTCACGTCTGTCTGGCAATAGTTTACCCCTTTTTCGGTCTGGATGACCAACTGTATGAACAAAGGAATACTCTATTGAATTCCCATTCTTTAGAAGAGTATCCTCAGGTATAATTTTATTCCTTTTTCAGGCCTGAGGGACTAAATTTACGAAAAAGAAACCCCCCAGAGTCCATAGTTAAGCCCTTTTCAGACTCCCTAAAATTGAAAAGATCGCCGAGTTACCTTATTATTTCACACTCGTTAAATTGGTCCAGAAGAATATTCCTGATGGAGTCCATAGTTAATCTTTTTTCAGACTCCTTAAAAGTGAAAAAATAGCCAAGTGATCTTGTCCTTTTCACACTCATTAAAATGGTTTTGAATTGACGTCTAATCGGTGCTAGTTTATCCCTTTTTCGAACCGATTAGACTATTGTCGAAAAAGGTAACCCAATGGAGTTTCCTTTTATGCTTTTTCAGACTCTCTAAATATGAAAAACCACCGAGCTTACCTTCTCTGGGCTCGTTAAACTTACATCGAAGGACGTTACCATTGTGTGCTCTATCAACCACATTTGCATACCTTGTCCATCATCCTTGTGACAGTTTGCTTCTGTGTCTTAACACCTTTGGCCACTGGAGGATTTTTCCCGAGTATCATTTCCCTAGAACATCAGTCTTGTGCTTGTGCCTCAAACTTGTATGTTTGCAGAACTCATTCCTCCATTGTAACGTAATACTCCTTTATTCTTTTTCACAAATCATCAAAAAGAACAAAAAAATCAAATATACCCCAAAAAGAGGATGGGAAAAGTATTTTCTTTATTGGCAGCATAATGAGTCGCCCTTGGATAAAGCACATTTGTCTGTTTGATCATCAAACTATGGGATGTAGTACGACCTTAGGAAGCTTTTTCTTGCTATATAGAGTTGTGTCCTCTACCGTTTGGTTATTCTTCCAAACATATGGAGAGTTTGTGTTGCCTCCTACTTCGTAGACTTATGATTAATAGATATGGTGTCTGAGTCTTATCACTTGTCGTGATATTATATAAGGGAAGTTTGTCACTGAGCCTGAGTTGGCCCCTCTGCAATATTTCTCTTATCCACATACCCGACCATCCTAAACGTCCAATCAAGTCTTTGTTCGAAATCATTGAAGCCTTTAGTTCGATCATCAAGATTATCAAGTCCATAACCGACGAACCGTCGAAGACCTCTGGGTAGTGCAGTCGTACGCTCATATTACACTCCTACCCAAGTTTTAGAAGATTTTGAAGTTGTTGCTTGAGCTCTGAAGTACAGCCATTAGGCTGAATCAACTTCTGAGAGATGGATACTCTATATGTATATCTTTCCGATTTCGAGATGTAGCTTCGCTGTGTATTATTCACGACTACTCTTTATAGTTATTTGACATGGATATACAGTGTATTTGATTGGTAGCCATGGTTATCTTTTATCCCGAGCATGGGTATGCCTGCCTCGATGAGACATTTGTTATTTTGCATACGGCACCTCCTAATTCCTTATTCTTAGGCTCCCTCATTCAGCATATCAATAAATATTGGTAAAAGATTGGTAATGTATTTCGGCCATTAGATGCTCTTCTGACCTCATACATTAGGGGGCATCTGTTATAACCCTAAATTTCACCACACATGCTTACTTGGCATCAAGCCAACTCATATACCTTCATTGCCAAAACATTTGTTGAACAACCTCTTTGAAAATCCTCTTGAATGAAGGTACACGTGCCCTAACCCACTACTGCACGCAGGTGAACGCTGGTAGGCCTACTACAGCCCGCGTTTACCTAACAAAGCACAAAAGCAGGAAAGTTGCTGACGGGACAAAAAGCTATGGGTCAGTTAACTGAAACTCCCGGCCATGCATGGCCGAGAGTTCGTCCAAAACCCTAGCTCCTTCTAGCCTATAAAATAAGGGGTAGGGGTACTATTTGGAGGAGGAAAAATATAACGAAGAAACTATGCCCATTTCCCAAATCCATTTGTCCCAACCTTTAGCCTTTCCTCAAGCCTAAGGAGAATTAACGCAAAGCAGTTGGAGGACAAAAGAAGAGAAGGAGCCCAGGATCAGGATCAAGGAGCGGTGGCCAGTCTCGACTTCAAATTGTAAGTTGATTCATTTTGAAAATAATAAAAGAATACTTTTCCCATCCCAACGCATGAGTTATATGTGGTTTGTGTAATTTACGCCTAATTTCTAACCCTCAAGTAGAAAAGTAGCATGCATGTGTAGTGTTTTGTCTTGATTGCAGGTTAACTTTGGAAGGAGCCGCACGAGAAAGCAGTCAAGAGCACAATGGAGGATCTACACCAAACATCAATAAAAAGGTTAGTAGTTCCTTTCCATGCATGTATCGTGAAAGAGGGGTTTAAGTTTTGGGTGGTAGGTTAAAAAGTCATTTCTTTACGGTCAAAATCTGCATGCAAGCCTAGCCCTAGTTTGCTAGTCCGTAGGGTATTATTTCCCAACAACAATGGTACTACCTTCAGAGTGACCAAGGGTGAAGCTCTATGGGGACTCCAATTGGGGAATCTCTAAGTTGAAGAGTATCGTTGATATTTCGAAGAGAGGTCGTGATGGGTTCTGGACCATTGGACCCAGTTATAAGATTGTCGGAAGGATGACAATCAGAGGTCTGGAAAAATGGTTAATTCATGAGTCTGACAACAAGACCTGAGGCCCATAGATCCACCAGGAGATGTTTTGTGAGATCATAGTTGTTGGATATGGTAAGGTTCATTCTGAGGGGGAGGATTTGAGGAACTTAGTAGGAAATATTTTATAACCTCGAATATCACAGTTTCCATCAGATCATAGGAACAAGGATCATTTGATCTATTGGACTAAGTGTGGCTAGGTTGAGATGCTCAAAGTAGTCTATGGAACCATAATGAATATGCTCTGATGGGCATGGCTCAAAGGATAAAGAAGTATTTTTTATTGGGGACTGGGAAAGATATAATTTTGGTTGTGGATTCCATGAGTCCCTTTCATTAGTATGTTGAAAGTGTCTTTAAGAGGAGATTAAACATCACATGGGTGGACACTCCAATGTAACTATAACCATTGCAACTATGAGTCGGAAGAAAATTGGATTCCAGAATAAAATTTGTTGAGATATCACCGTCGGAGAGGAAATCATCCCAGGTGTTTGGGAATTATGATGGGAATAAATTTGAATACCTATAGATCATTTATTTGAAGGTGAGGAGTAAATTTGATCATCTAGTTGAGGGAGTTTGGACACCTGATCACCTTAGTAAACAATGTGGAGAAATTTCTTTGAGAATTAATAAGAGTTAGTATAGTTTAATTTGTGATAAGAGAAGTATTTAATTAAACCATCGATGAATCTGATATCTTGGCATAAGAAAAGAAAAAGGAAAACCAACATCCCACAAGCCTAACTAAGGATTTAGGGGGTCGGGTGTGTGCCAGAGTTATATAATAGAAAAGTTCAAAATTTGGGATTGAATGGGTCACCCAGACCACTCAAAACTATTTTAAGGAAAAATTTATAATGTCTAGCATATATGTTTTAAATATTGATGTGATTTATAATAATGGTTGTTGTTTCAAAACATAGGACATACTGAAAGGAAAGAAGAGGTGAATGGTGCGGCACAACATGGAATACATCTCACATCTCAGAGATGAAGAATCTAATAGTTGGAGGGATAGAGAAACCCATCAAGAGTTGATGGCCACAGTTATAATTTTGAATGAAGACAATGAGAGGATCACGAGAGCTCAGGATGATAGACATAGTTGAATGGAGTTCTACTACAGATTCTGTTAGATATTCAAAATCATCTGCAAAAGGGTTCCAACAATGTAGAGTTGTATCAATCATAGAGGTTTAAAACCCCTTCAGATGCCCAGAAACATGGATTGGCCCATAGCGATTTGTGAAGAAGTTCTTCCAAGAAGAGACATCGAGATGCCAAGAAGAGAAGATATAGTGGAATCATTTCCACATAGTCATCTAGAAGGAAGACTACTTCTATGGAGTTGTCCAGTAGTGGCATAGAGTCAATTGTCCCTAAGAAGAAAAAGAAGAGATGTTCACAAAGTTTTCTGACTGAAGAGTTCAAGAAGGCTAAGCTTCCTACCTTTGATGGAGAGATTAAGAAAGGAGAAGAAGCCAAGGCATGGTTATTTGGTTTGAAAAAACACTTTTGAGTAAAAACTTATTCTAAGAATACCAAGGAAAGGATCACCATCTTCAACCTAAATAGAGGATCTTCCCTACGGTGGGAGGACCTCAAAGAAATCAAAGGATTGAATGAAATCAAACTGACCTGGAAATAGTTTGAAAAAAAATTCACAAAGGCCTACCTATCAAAGAACTATTTTGATGAAAAAACTAAGGAATTCCATGAGCATAAGTTGGTTCATCTTACTATGGATGCATATGCTGAGATATTTATGGAGTTGATGAGGTATGTCCCTTACCTCAAGGATGATAAAGCAAGTGTGCAGTGTTTTCTCAGTGGATTTCCCAGTCCTATCAGGACAAAATTGAATTTGTTATGCCTAAGACATTGGAGGACACTATAAGGAAGATATTTAATTCCTTTCCATATAAGAATTCAAATAATGGTGCATAGTTTGGACAACCAAGAAGAAGTGTGAATCAACATAATTTTCCATCCTAGAGTGGAAATAGGCCAACAAAATAGGAAAGAAAAAGAGAAGAGGAGACTATAAAGGGGCCTGTACAGTGTTGGGGTTGTGAAGAGCCACACCTATTGAGGGATTGTCCTCATATACAACATGATAGAAAGAAGGTTTATCATGTGTAGGATGCAGTTACAATCAATGATGTGGCCAGGAGTGTGCCAAGAATATATGCAACTGTCAAAAATCAGCAAGCAAACCACCAAGATTTTGTAGTGGAGATGGAAGGTATTATTTCCAAGCAACATGTTTCTATTTTAATTGAACCTGAATCCAATATTATTTATATTTCACCTCAATTTGTTGAAGCATGTTCTTTATAGAGGAAAATATATGTAAAATCATGGTTGGTTCACTTTACCACTGGAACAAAGAGGAAATATTTTGAGGTAATATAAGCTTGTCCATTTGAGATAAGTGGATTGCATACTCAAGAAGTATTGAATATCCTACCCTGGGTTCATATGATGTGTTTTTTGGTATGGATTGGCTAGCTATCCACAAGGAAAAATTAAATTGTTATGAGAATATTTTGGATTGTGAAGATAAAGATGGCAATGAAAGAGTTTTGCAAGGCATTCGGAAGCCAGTTTCACTAAGGAAAATATCATCGTTGCAGCTTAAGAAGTTCAACAAAAAAGGGTTTCCCTTGTATGTTATACAAGTTCTTAAATCAACATAAGTCAAAGAGATTAATTTTGATGATCAACTTTTGTTGTGGGATTTTAAGGATGTTTTTCTAGAGGAGGTGACAGGATTACCTTCAATGAGAGATCTTGATTTCTCGATAGATCTAGTGCCTAGAGAGGTACTAGCATCAAAATTTCCCTATATAATGAGCACATATGAACTAGAGGAGATAAACATAAAGATAAAGGAGATGCTAGATAAAGGTTACATCATGCTGAGTGTATCCCCATGGGGAGAACCAACCTTGTTTGTAAAGAAAAAGGATGGTACATTGAGACTATGTATTGATTACAGACATCTAAACAAGATGGCCATTAAGAATAAGTACCCTTTGCCTAGGATCAATGACCTTTTTATCATCTCAGAGAAGAAACAACTTTCTCAAAGATTGATTTGAAGTCTGGATATCACCAAGTTAGAATTAAGAATGAGGACATCCACAAGAAAAACTTTATAAGAAGATATGGAAACTATGAGTTTGTCTTGGTGCCATTTGGGCTTACAAATGCACCATCCACATTGATTTTTTGAATGAATAGTGTTCTCATAAAATATATAAAAAAGTTTGTTTGGGTATTTGTGGATGACATTATGGTGTATTCCAAGACCCGAGAAGAGCATTGAGAGCATCTTAGAATGGTGTTGTAGGTGTTGAGAGAGCACTACTTGTATGGTAAGTTATTCAAGTGCAATTTCTTTCAAAATTAAATCCAGTATTTGGTTCATGTAATGTCAGTAGAAGGAGTGGCAATGGATCTCAAAAAGATTAAGGAAATCATGGAATGAATTTCCCCTAGGAATGTGAAACAGGGAATATATTTCATGCGAAAATGTGGGTATTATAGAAGATTCATAAAGGGATTTTCCAAGATTGGTAGTTTGATTCCTTCAATATATAGGAAAGGGAAGAAGTTTATATGGTCAATAGAATGTGAAGTTATCTTTCAGTAGTTGAAGCATTTCTTGACCAATGCCCTGGTTTTTAGGATTGTACACGTTGAGAAGGATTTCTTGGTTTACACTGATGCTTGCAATTAAGACTTGGTGGATTTATTATGAAGGAAGGAGTAATTTTATATGAATCACGAAAATTGAATGAACCTGGGAAAAATTATGTTACACATGATCTAGAACTTACAAAAATTGTGCATTCATTAAAGATGTGGAGACATTACTTGCTCGGGAAAAGGTTTGTCCTAATGAAAAATCACTATGGTATAAATTATCTATTTGACCATCCAAGGTTGAATGTCAGATATGACAGGTGGATGGTGTTAATTATCGAGTTTTATTTTGAAATCAAACATATTAAGAGGAAGGTGAACATAGTGGTAGATGCACTCAGTTGAAGTGTGCAGAATGTACATTTAGCTGCAACAAGTGTAGGATATTCTAACATTCAATAGAGGATTAAAACCCTCTTTCAATAAGATGATTTCTTCCATCAAGTAAAGAAAGGTTTACAACAACAACCCAGGGATAAAAGGTACAAAGGATATCAATTAGGGGCTAGTAATTTGTTGTTTTATAACAACATTATGTACATGTTTTCAAATTTTTGTGGTGAGGAGTTTCGAAGGTATTTTTTGGATAATCCACAGTTGGTGTCATTTTCGCCATCGACGTTTTGAATCTGAATTGGGATTCATCCTCAGGAATAATCATCAATTGAAATCTTGTTGATCTTTAGTCAATTAATAGTTTAGATGTAGGAAAATTTTAGATTTAAGCCAAGTTGACTCTCTAAAAACCCTAATTTAAGAGATAAAAAATTAAAATCAAATATATTAATAAAATAAATGATAATAAATAATATATCATAATTAAATCTAAGTGTTGCTAATAGTATATAAGTATATACGTATATAAATTTAGGGTTTGGCTGAATAATTTTAATTGTTTAATAGTGTTTTAAATTATGTAGTAGTTTATATATTCTTTTAGGGTTTTGTGTTTATTAGGATTTTTGTATCATAGGCATAAGTATTTATAATTTTAAGTATATAAATATAGGTGTTTGCTAATAGTATATAAATATATAAGTATATAAGTCTAGGGTTTGGAAGAATAATTTTAATTGTACATGCCTAATTCAATATATTTAAAACGTCGGATTATAGATGAGTTCCATAGGATACCTTATGTAGGTCACTCGTGTTATCAGAATATGGTAATAGTAGTAAGGAACTTTTATTACACGCTTGTAATGAAGGAGGACATTTCTCAATGAATTGATAAGTGTTTAGAATGTCAACAAGTGAAATTTGAGCACAAATATCTTATTGGGCTATTCCAACCTTTGCCTATTCTAAAGTGGAAATGGGAGATTATTTCCATGGATTTTATTATGGGTTTTCCAAAGACAATCAAGAAACATGATGCAATCATGGCTGTAGTAGATAAGTTGAGCAAGGAAGCTCACTTTATCCCTATTAAATTGAATTTTAATGCCATATATGTTTCTAGTGTTTTTGTGAAGGAAATATTTAGATTGCATGGTCTTCCCAATACCATAATCTCAGACAAAGATGCTAAGCTCACCTCAATTTTTTGGAAAATCGTGTTTATAGAATTGGGAACATAATTGGATTTTAGTATGGCCTACCATCCTCAAATAGATGGTCAGACCGAAAGAGTGAATAGAGTTGTAGAATACATGTTAAGGATGCATATCATGCATAAGCCCAAGCAATGGGAAGAGTATCTACCCCTAGAAGAGTTTTCCTACAACAATGGTTATGAGGAATCATTGAAGATGAGATCGTTTGAGGTTTTGTATGGAAGGAAATGTAGAGTTACAATTAGTTGGGACAATCAAGTGGATAGGATTACACTTGGACTAGAGTTGCTGAAAGAGATGGAATAGGCAATAATTAAGATAAGGAAGAACTTGAAAATATCTCAAGACGGGAAAAAGAGATATGCGGACAACAAGAGAACACATAAATATTTCAAGGTGGGAGATCATGTCTATCTCCAATTGAAACCAAAGAGGATTTCCCGAAGTATGGGGACATGTGCTAAGTTGGCACCCCACTATTGTGGACCGTTTGAAATACTGGAAAGAGTGGGGCTAGTAGCATACAGACTTGCATTACAACCTATTGTTAAAGATCACAATGCATTCCATGTGTCTTTTTTAAAGAAATATGTTCATGCATCTAATCATTTAATTGATTGAACTGTGATACAGGTGGAACTAGAGGGATAATTACAACTCAAACCTCAATGCATCTTGGAAAAGAGAGAAACAATTCTCTGAAACTGAGCCATCATGTAGACCAAGGTGAATGGAATCACTTTGGAGAAGATGAGGCTACATGGGAGATGGAGGATTGCATCAGATTGACATACCCATTTTTCTGTATAATTGTATATATAGGTGTTTTAAACACCGAGAAAAATATTTATTTAAGGGGGATGGGAATATAACACCCTATTTTCCCTCATAATTGTAATTATGCTAAGACTTCATAAATGTTTCTATGAAGCTTTTAATTATGTTATGATTAATGAAAAACACCAGACAACTGACTGACATGGAAAATCCTTGAATGTACTATACATTTTATCATATGTGGAATCGATGAAGTGGATTGGTGACATGGAGATGAGATGTTTTAGTGAAGAAAATAGGAATATTTCTTAGAAGTCCATCTTATACTTGTAAAACATAAATGCACAACTTCTAGTATACTTGAATGTGCATGGAGCCATGTGACTAGTTATGGAAGAAAGGGTTGGTGGTTGAGGCAGTTAATACTGCTGACAGATTTGATATTTTGAAGAGGAAAGGGTCAACTTGAAAAACTCACAGAGGTACATCCCTTGGATTTCCCCTTCAAAACTCAGATCTCTGACTGGAGGTTGCTTCTAACAGAAATCAAGCAAATCCCAAGAATTGGAGGAGGAAGAGACCAAAGATGGAAAAACACCACTAGATGAGAATGCACACACAAAAAGGAGGAGATACAAACAAAAAAATCAGTTACCAAGAGTGGTGTTGAAGAGAAACTAGGAGACACAGGTATGTGCAAAGAGAAAAGCACATAGAGAAGGAGAAAATGAAATCTGAGAAAGAGCAAGTGAGTAGCTGAATCACAAAGAAATCGTGCAATGGACAAAGGCATTCATTTGCAAAGGCTTAAAGAGTGAGGAAATTGGAGAGTTTTACTTGAAGAAAATAGGAAGCTCATCTAAATTATTGATGATCACCTTGAAATAGAGAAGACGCAAGTCCAGACTGGAGTGATAGAGTGTTACAAATTGGTACTTACTAGGGAGAAACCAAGACTCGTAAAAGGAGGTCATTGAGGGAATATATAGTAGAGAAGGGGCTCCCTTGTGCAGAAGAAACCTGATTGCGAAGTTACCTAATGAGTCTATGGAAACCTTGATCTCAGTGGGAAGGGGGAAATTTTGATGTTGTTAGTGTGTTAGTACTGGATTTCATCCAGTTGTTGGTTTGTGCATTGATTGAGGCTATGGTACTGAATTTTACAAGATGAGGGATGACATCAATTTTATAGAGCTCATAGATCGAAAAGGGGTGGCATATGGTCAAGTTGTACTAGAGAAATTGTAGGAAAATCAATCCCTAAGGGCCTAAGGCTAAAATTTCAAGTTCCTTGGAACTTATCGAGAGATTAAAAGAGACATAATTTGGTTAATCCCCTTTTAAAATGGGGTTATATCATAATACCAAGGATTAATGGGGGAGCACTGGAGAAGGTGCTAGCCTGATCATCCAACAATCAAAAGCGAGCTTGATCTATGAGGAGAGCCTATGTTGCATCAAGAAAGTGCACGAGAGTTAGCATGCGCTTTGGCTAGAGTGGATATTGAGGTTGAAGAATAATCATCCAACTAATCAGATAAGGCCAGTAGAGTGGAATACTAAGAATATTGTGCGGTTGGAGAGGTTTAATAAAAAATTGATGCACATAGTGGATTTTTGGCTAGACAGTATTATTGTAGGCTTTATTATAGAGTTTGTAGTCAATACAACGAAGTCATATATTGTTGCAAAGAAGGAATTTTTGAAGGGACCAAGAGGAATGTACATCAAATCACTTTACATGTCGATCAAGATTGTATTGCATGATAAAGGCATGATGCCAATGGATCCAGACAACTAAATAACTCTACGTGCATGGGGGAACTGGGGGAAGAAATAAGGATGATATGAGATATGGAGAGGGATCTTGAGAGAGGCCAGAAGAAGGAAGCAATGGAACCCATTATGATGGATGAGGAACATACTAGGGAAATAATAAAGAGAGCAGGAGTGATGTGCAATGGACGACCCTACCAGTATAAGATCAATAGTAAGAAGAGGGAAGTAGTCAAGCGAGAAGGCTTGGATAGTGATGAGGAAGAGGTATAGGATCTTCGTGCGATGAGGAAGATTGAGGAAATCCTACCCACCACATATGAGAGAAAACCTAGATGTCAAAGGTCTAGTGTAGAAGAAGGATCTCCATTCCAAATCAAAATTAGTGTGGAGCCCACAACCTCATGTGTGACTAAGACATCTGAAGAACAAGAATGGGTTAGACAACAAGTGACTATCAGTAGAAGGATTTTTTAAGGGCGAGGGTCTAGTGGAAATTCAAGTAGAGGTATAATTTTAGCTAGAAGTTATCAGGTATATACACTGCGCGGAGGTGGTAGTACAAAAAAATTTACAATGGCAGTAGTAGATCCAAGTATTTAGTTACCAAAGTTTCATAGAGAAGGGTTGGAGGACCCAACAAATAATTTGTTTATATGTGAAAATATTTAGGAAGCCAAAAAAATCACGGATGATGACACAAAAGTGGTGTAGCTTGCAATCACATACAGAGACCGTGCACTAGACTAGTAAATGGGCCTTGCAATAAACAACCCACAAGGTGAGCCTACAACAGTCATTTATTTGAGGAGGGATTTGATCAATGAGTTTTGGTGACCAAGTTTAGAGGATCCATTTATGAATGAGATGATAGAGATCAAACAGAAGCCAGGAGAGTCATCTTGGGAGATTAACCAAAATTTCAAGAGGTTGAAAGGTATGTTGAAGTATCCTCTCACTGATATGCATCATAGACATTTATTTTTTAATTCATTACTACCACATATTAAGTACCCATTGAAACAACAAAAGTTCCAAACTCAGGCTAAGGCCTTGCAAGCATCCCTACAATTAGAAGAGAACCAGTATAAACATACATGTCTAGCAATGAATTGGCATAGTTTTATTCTGATGTGTGATAACCATTCCTTCTGCCCAATTTCCTATGCCTTGGTACTCTCACACTCCTTTTATTTTTTCTATATCTACTTTTTATCTGATTTTCCGTCTTTTGTACTTTTTATTTATTTTTCTATATTTTTCTTCCTACGGTAGTACAACTGAGTTGAATTCCATTCACCATTCCTCCAAGGACTTCTCCATTCAGATTTTCCAACTGTGCAACACATGTCTATGTGATATGCTAAATCAAATAGGGTCCTAACAATTGCATTATAAACATTCCTAGATGTTGCATGAACTTCTTGTCATAGAGTAATACCAAATCTCCCACTTGAAAAATTTAATGTTTAATGTGTCAATCATGCCAATCCATATCTATTACTTTTTTAACATGCTGATGGAAACCTGTGACAAACCTATCTTCTTCAAGTTGTACCAACTATAATATTCTCTCCTCTACTACACCAGAGTTTGATAGATCTGTGATCACCACAATGTGCAGGCTAGGTAGAATAAACTCCATAGGAATTAATGCTTCTTTCCCATATACCAACTTGAAAGGTTTTTTCCATGTCGGCTTCTTACGTGTAGTCTTGTAAGCCCATAACACTACAAGAACTTTTAAGTCCAAATCGTCTCTCCCTACATTGCAAATTTTTCTCAAAGAATTCTCCAATATTTTATTGAACACTTCCATTGTTCCATTGGCCTGAGGATGATACAGGGTACTCTTTTGATGATGAATTTGGAACTCCTTAGTCAATGCTACAATTGTCTTATTTAGAAAGTCTGTTCCTTGATCACTGAGTAATATGCATGGAAATACAAACCTTTTGACTACATTCTCAAACAAAAACCTTGCAGGAGTCTTCGCAGTGCAATCTGTAATTCGGGTTGCTTCTTGCCATCTTGTTAAGTCCTCCATCGCAATGATTATGTATATTTCCCTTGATATTCTTGATGGTGATTTGATTAGCCCTATAAAATATATGGACCATTTCTCAAATGCATGAAGCTTAACTTATGGATTGAATGACATTTTATACCCCCTAGATGGATTTCCCACTCTTTGACATACGTCGCATGAATGACAGTATACCTTCTCATATTTGTGGAGTGTAGGCCACCAAAGCTCTATGCAAAAAATATTTTTTGCAACTTCTCTCCCTACATAATGTCCTCCTGCAATCCCATCATGCACTTCTTCAAGATCATTGGTCTCTCCTATTTCATCACACATCGTCTCAATATTCCATCTACACCCAACTTGTATAAATTCCCTGCAATCAACTGAAAATCTTCTTATTTCACTACCAGTTAAAATTTTGTGCAACTGTCATGTCTAATGGAGCCATACATGTACTTATAAATTGTATGATGTCTAAGAAGTAATTGTTGGAGCAAGCTATTTTGGGAAATGCACAGCAGTTTTGGAGGATAGTTGGAGCGCATGTTAGGGAATAAGGAAACGTAGCGTGCCATAAGAAGCATGTTGGATAATAAGGGAAAGAAGCATGTTGAATAATAAGGAAAAGTCATGCGAGGAAGAGGAAAGTCAGAGGCAGAAGAAAGGACAGTAAGATGAGGAACGGTTGGATCGAAGACTAGCCGCATGCAAGAGGTTGAAATGTGGAAAAACCTTATCCACTTAGGGTTATGGTTTTGGTCATGATGTAAATGGTTTAACCCAATTTTGTAGTATAAATATATGATGTATGAGGTAGCGAGGAGAGGATATTTTGAGCATGCTTTTGGTATGTTTTTTGATGAGTTTTGGGTCACAGTTGGTAGTTTTGGTTAAGAGTTGTGAAGCTCATGTTGGGTTAGTTTTGAGAACTTATGGATTGTAACTGAGGGTTAGGTCGCAAGATGTGGAGCTTGGTGTGACGTTGGTCAGCCTCACATAGACATATTTTTTATGTAATGTGTGCAACACAATGATTTGATGAAGATGAATAAAGAAGCATAGAATGCCAAATCTTTGTAGACGTAGCCCATGGGGGTGAACCATGGTAAAATACTGTTTCAATGTGTGGAATGATGACTTTATGTCTTTTATGATGAATGAATGGATGAATGAATGAATATGGTAGAGTTAATTTATAGTGCACAATAGATCTGTTGTGTTATTTTACTGCAGAATGAATATTAATGAATGAATATGGTTATAGAATGGTCAATCTGATATAGATGAGTTAGAATGAATTTATAATATCCCCATGAGCACCATACCCTCCATGAATGCAGACATCTAGGTCCTAAAGTCACCCATAAAATCCATCTCGGGTGAGATTGCATTGTGCACTATGTGCACAATGTTGCTTTCTAGTCTCCAGAAGGGTCGATGGTTTGTAGGGTTTTGTTGGAAACTTAAACGTAGAACTTGGGTCAGCCCAAACATCCAACAAATGGTTATGTTTCCAAATGGAACTTGGAATAACAATTTGGAGGTGATTTTTTGAAGAAAATTGAAGAAAATGTAGTGGTATAAAGGAATGTTTAAACCATGGAAACCTACTAAGAAGGATATTGAAAGATGGTTGGAAAAAAAACAACTTGAGATTATGAAAAAAGACAATAGAAGCTCCAAGTATACACTGCGCCAGTATTTGGACAGGTATGTGTTTATTGGTTTGCATTAGGAATTTTCCTATTATTTTCCATAGTTATTGTAAGAGTGGATATTGGGGTTGAAGAATAATCATCCAACTAATTGGATAAGGCCAGTAGAGTGGAATACTAAGAATATTGTGTGGTTGGAGAGGTTTAATAAAAAATTCACGCACATAGTGGATTTTTGGCTAGACAGTATTATTGCAGGCTTTATTATATAATTTTCAGTCGATACAACGAAGTCATATACTGTTGCAAAGATGGAATTTTTGAAGGGAACAAGAGGAAGGTACATCATATCACTTTACATGTCGATCAAGATCTTATTGCATGATAAAGGCATGATGACAATGGAGCCAGACAAATAAATCACTCTGCTTTCATGGGGGAACTGGGGGAAGAACTAAGGATGATATGAGATATGGAGAGGGATCTAGAGAGAGGCCATAAGAAGGAAGAAATCGACCCAATTATGATGGATGAGGAACAAAATAGGGAAATAATAAAGAGAGAAGGAGTGGCGCACAATGGACGACCCTACCAGTATAAGATCAATAGTAAGAAGAAGGAAGTATTCAAGTGAGAGGGATTGGATAGTGATGAGGAAGAGGTATAAGATATTCGTGCGATGAGGAAGATTGAGGAAATCCTATGCACCACATATGAGAGAAAAACTAGAGGTCAAAGTTCCAGTGCAAAAGAAGGCTCTCCATTCCAGATCAGAATTAGTGTGGAACCCACAACCCCATGTGTGACTAAGACATCTGAAGAACAAGAATGGGTTAGACAACAAGTGATTATTGGTAGAAGGATTTTTATAGGGTGAGGGTATAGTGGAAATTCAAGTAGAAGTATAAGTTCAGCTAGTAGTTGTCAGGTATCTACACTGCGTGGAGGTGGTAGTACAAAATATTTTATAATGGAAAGAGTATATCGAAGTATTCAGTTACCAGAGTTCTGGGGAAAAGGGTTGGAGGACCCAACGAAGAATTTTTTTATATGTGAAATGATTTGGGAAGCCAAACAGATCACGGATGAGGACACAAAAGTGGCGCAACTTGCAATCACATACATATACCATGCACTAGACTGGTATATGGGCCTTGCAATAAACAACCCACAAGGAGAGCCTACAACAATCGTTGATGTGAAGAGGTCATTGATCAATGAGTTTCGGTGGCCAAGTTCAGAGGATCAATTCATGAACGAGATGATAGAGATCAAACAGAAGCCGGGAGAGTCACTTTGAGAGATTGACCAGAAGTTCAAGAGGTTGAAAGGTAAGTTGAACTATCCTATCACTGATATGCATCATCGACATTTATTTCTTAATTCATTACTACCACATCCTAAGTACCCATTGAAACAAAAAAAGTTCCAGACTCGGGCTAAGGCCTTGCAAGCAACCCTACAATTAGAAGAGAACTAGTATAAACATACAGATCTAGCAGTGGAGGAGCTAAGAGGAAATCTAAAGAATCTAACATTCCAGTTAAATCAGAATAAAGGACAGGAAAAGAGGAAAGTTGTTTGGTGTACATTATGCAGAATAGAAGGACATCATAAGAATGAGTGCCCAACATTTGCGCAATATTTGGGAATAGGAATTCCAAATCCTTTACCCACAGGAGGAACATGGTGTGAGATATGTATAACACATTGACATGATCCCTATCATTGTCCCATGATGCAAAAGTATCAAACATTCCCAAAGAGTACAGTATGAAACTTCTACAATTCTGTAGGACATAAAGACAAGGATTTTAGAACCTCAGAAATAATGAGGGAGAGGACCTTAAATACTTATAGGGTGCAGGTTGAACACATGAGGGGAAAAATTGCACAACAGTGTGGAATAAAACCGTAGTATAATAATGTGCAACAGTTTCAAGAACAATCATAGTATAATAATGTGAAGCAGTTTGAAGCACCATTGGAGTATAATAATGTGCAGCCACAGTATAATCAAGAACCAGAATATAATACACCATGCACATATAATCAAGGAAAAAATGGAGGCTTCAGAGGAGGAGGTCGTGAAAAAGAGGATTTGGAGGTAGAGGACTAGTAACTGTTATAGCAAGATTTGCCTCACCATTTCTATCTTGCACAGAGGGCCTTTTTCCATTTCCCTATGCAGACTTATCATCTCTTTTTGATAAATCCAGAGATAAAAATAAACATTTTTCCACATATACATGCCCTATCAGCTATACAACAAGTGTATACATAGGCTACTCCGCTACAACCCGCGTACATATGGATTTATACCAGAAAATACAAAAATGGAGTTGGGTTTCCATGTCACGACAAGAGATCTTTGATCCTTGGCCTTCCATATACTGGAAACATTCCAAATCGGCCCTTTAGTTGAATTTTGAAGGATATAAGAGAACAATTTCAAGCTATGGAAAGGAGGAGAAAGAATTCAACTTTGAGAGAAAAGTTACTCTGGAGAAATTACTTCATATTGAGTCTGAATCCCTTTGTCCCTCAAGTCTGAACACAGTGTTCAGCCCCCAAGCTCTTTCCCTATTGTTGAGAGAAACTCATTGTCTCTCTCTTTCAAGCTTGCCTTTGGTGGAGGATTTAAGTGGTGGAGACCCAGTTGGAAGGAACTTGGTACCTTGGTTTCGAACCGTGCCGACATGGAAGTCTGCAATGTTGACACTTCTGTTGATCAATTATTAATAGAAATACTCCTTTCCCGTCCTATTGGTATCGTGGAAATATATGATTATTATCCATGGACATGTTTGTAATGTTTATTAATGGATTATGCTATCTGATGTGCTAACCCCTTTACATTATCATTATATACTTTCTTTTCTTGTTCATTGAGAAGTTATTGCAGGTACAAATCTTTGGGTCGAAGTGCTCAACGGTGGAACATCATAAAATGTTGGATCGAGGTAGGCCTCTTTCTTATCTTGCACATTGCTTTATATAGAATACAATGGAATTGAGTTGATTTCTGCAGTCATAACTATCTGTTGTGGTTTTCCCTTGGCCATAGAGAATTTTTCCCTCGTAACAAAAATGGTGACTCCATTGGGGAGAGATCTTCCTTCCAAGGGTTGAAGTACTTTTTCTTCTTGCATTGCTCTTTTTCCTTTGTGTTTCTTGTCGTATCACTGGTTGGAAGATTATGTTCACTTAGAGTCTGAGTTTTCATCCTTTTTTCCCTTGCCTAGCCTTGTTTTAAAGCCTGTACGCTCCTTTTTCCATCACAGTCGCATACACACATGTTCTACCTCTCTATAAGCTGTGTATATACGCACTCTTCTTCTGAACAATCACGTATACCACTTTTCCTTGTTTGTTTGCTTGGTTTAGTGACTATTGGGTGAGTTTTGATGTTTGTTTAGCCATATTAGGTCTCTGTAGCACCTATTGAGCTTCTCTAGGTTGACAGGAAGCCTGTTGGGAGTTGAATTTATGGGTGTAGTCTTTCTCATTGTTTTTGATTTTTTGGTTTGTCCTTGAACCCTGGGTTGTTTGCTTGGCTGCTTGGTATTCTGCTCGAGTTATTTCATTTATACATAGTATAATTTATATATCCATTTGCTTTTCAGTCCATGCATTTTCTCTTTAATATATTGAAAATACAAAAAAAAATGGCATTTTACGTTGGTTAACATTTTTCTCTTTGAACCTTCATCATCAGCTTAGTACATTTAATGAAATATTTCATTTTAATTATGAATTGCAGAGTTGAAATTGAAAATTGCACTATTTTTATTAGCATATCATTCATTGAAAAGTTAAAGGTAGACTTTGCATTATATTCATATTTATCTTTTGCAGAGTCATAACATCATGAGTTTCGCTTCCATACCCTTTTGAGTAATCATGGCCAATAAAATTTATTCTTTAAACTAAAATTGATTAGTCACGATTTTATTTTTAGGGTGCACAAACTAGAATAGGATTTAGTGCCTTGGAATAGGATTTTGTGAGTAAATTTCTCCAAGGCAGTTAAATCAACCTATATGTCTGACACAGGGAGTTGAGAAGTCCATTGTATAATTGGTAATATCAGGAGGCTTCGCTCACACCAGAGTTAATCATGAAGTCATGCGAAGTTAGTTGAAGGGATAACCCCTGGATACTCGCCTAGCATCAAAGATATTTATGTGGATTTATTTGTATTTAGGATCTTGCTAGTACCTATACCTCTATGAGAGGTGGTGCTTTCAAGGTTTCGGGTTTTTCTACCCTTCCGATATGATAATCCGGACTTACGCCTGCTCGCTTGTGCATTGGTTATATAGTGTTTTATTAGTTTCTTGACTTAGGTATCTCATAGGTTACTTGCGGGGGTTATTCTGCTTGTATCCTAGGTCAGATAGAGGTCGGACAACACACAACCTTTATGGAGGATTATCTCTCTGGTAGGGTCTGACCGACTGGTTGTTAATCCCATGAGGGCCTCTATAATTGATTATGTTACCTTCAAACTTTAGCAGGGAGTCTCAAGTTCCTCTTGGAAGAGGCATACCTTCTTTAGCAAGGGAGGCCACTCAACCACTTTAGCCCATTTGCATGCATATTGGTCATTTGAGTTTTTGGTATGCTCTTTGACTACTAGTTGGCCTTAGGATATATTTGTATTTTGTAGATTCATAAGTCGTCATGGATTCATACCAACTTCCCCTCTGGTCCCGTTGGTTGCTACAGTTACCACCAGATTTTGGGTTCTTTCCTTCTAAAAGGCATAGAGTTTGTAGAATTGGTACACACACATCCACCTTTCAGACTTGTGGTTTCACAAGGATGAGTACTGAGTCTAGTCTTCAGAACACATGGAGTTCTTCGACTCCCATACCCACTATAGTTAATGGCACCCCTTCAACTCCTGCAACCACTACAGTTGTAGTTTCAGAGGCTTATACTAGTACTATGGCTCAGCCTATAGTTAATGCTTCATCTCTTGCCTCGAACCCTTTTGGGGGCTTCGGTAACTCATCGGGTTACAATGTTTATTCCATTCCTATGGCTTCTAGTCCATTTTCTTATGGTATGCCTAACTTCACGTCCCAGTTTTCAACTACCATCCCAACTGTTGGACCCAATGCTAGCCTTGGACTTGGGGGCACTACAGTCCTTACACTCCTTTTCCGTTTGGTGGTTCTCATATCCCCCAAATGAATCCTAATTTATGAATTGTCCCTTTTCTTAACCTCGAGTCTAATCCATCTACAGCTGGATGGAACAACCCAGCTGGAAGACAAGTTCCACCTTACATCCCTATCTTCTCAGTGTCGATTCTGACCAATACTTTTGGCATGAAGAATCCACTTCAATCCTCTAGATTCCCACCTAGAATAGGTTAGTATTACACTTTGGGCAACCCCCAACCCAGATCCAATCCGGTTGGGGAAAATTTTCAAAGGCCTCAGCTTGAATCTAATCCGGTCAGGGGAAATTTTCATAATCCTTATCATAACATTCCTATTGGAATGATGCCCATCCAATATTATACGAATCATCCTGAGGAGGTTCTTATAATTCTAGAAAGGGTTTTGGTCCTTACCAAAATCCTGGATGGAATGCAGTTCCCAACGCATAATCTTTCGCGGGAGGGTGGGGCCAGATGTCGCAACCCCATCTCCATTTTCTGGCCACACTTAATCTGCCAGACTTGTCTAAGTTAATGAATGACCTAGTGATTCATGATCCCACATGGCCCCCTGTCCCCACCAAACTTCCATTAGACATTCCAAATTTAGAAGGTAAGAATGGAGAGGACCATGCTGATCATGTCACTACTTTTCACCTTTGGTTCTCATCAAATTCTTTGAACCATGATTCTATTAGATTACGATTATTCCAATGCACTCTCATTGGAGTTGTGTCACAATGGTATATTGATCTACCTAGGGGTACATATGGGTCATTCGATCAGTTGGTGCTAGCCTTTCTCAACCACTTTCAATTTCCCATTCGTTACGATGTTGGTATTGAACTTTTTTCAACTCTATGCCAGGGTATCGACACTCACATCTCAGACCATATCCAGGAATGGCATAGACAGAAGTGGTTGATTAAGACTCCTATAACCCCAACCTTTATTATAGAATGGTTCCTAAATTCTTTGCACCCTCCTATCTCGAAGAACGTTGCTACTTCCAGGTTCTTCAACGAGGAAGAAGCTATATTTAGAGCCCAACAAATCGATTTGATATGTGCTCAGTTTGGGATGTTATATCACCTTCTTCCAGACACACCGCAGCCAAATCACGATCCTAGAAAGAATCTCGGACCTCATGCCGATGGAATTGTAGGGTCCGCCAATGTAAAGTCCATAGACTCGGCAATGAAGTCTGTCGGAGGATCAGCTTCATTTGCATCCTCCAAACCCACCCAATTGGTGGATGTACATTCTGTGCAATCGTCGAAGAACCCAAATGGTGACCAACAACTAGATGGGAATAAAAGGAAGGGTTGAAACAATCGTAAGAGTGGGAAGAATAAAAATAAACCTAAGGACAAAGAAAATAATGGGAGACAAAATGATAATGTTGGAGAGGGAAAGAAAGAGAAACGTAAGGTGAAGTTT
>JZKD02S1595499.1:57605-78147 GCA_000966675.3 Picea glauca
CTTGAAAGAATCGAGCAAGATGACTTTCGGTCTACCCTGAGTGAGATAGTCGGTCACATTGTAGTTCCACTTGATACACATGACATTTATGCCGAAGGAAATATGGTGAGCATTTCTCCTCCCGTCTCGATTGATATATCTCATACCCCTGGAAAGATTGATAATGTAAGTATAGGTGCAGATTGTTCGCCAAAATAAATTTTGATCTACACCGATCTCTTCAAAAAAAATTGAGATGTATTTGCTTGGTCATACGAAGAGATTCTAGGGATCGACCCTCAGATTGTTGAACATGAGATTAGAACTTACCCGGCTACTAAACCAGTTCGAAAACGTCTTAGAGCTATGAATCCTAAGAAGGCCCATGCTATTAAGGTAGAGGTGGAGAATCTACTTAACACTGGCTTCATCTACCCAGTTCCCTTGACTGAATGGGTATCCAATTATGTTCCCGTAGATAAAAAGTAAGGAACCATATGTGTGTGTATGGAATTTCACGACCTGAACAAGGCTTGTCCTAAAGATAAATTCCCCATGCCTTTCATTTATCAAATTCTCGATGAGTGTGTGGGAAGAAAAATATTTTATTTTATGGAAAGAGTTTCGTACTATAACCAAATCCAGATCAAACCTGAGGACCAACAAAAGACATAATTTATATGTGCTTGGGGTACTTTTGCATACCGGAAAATGCCTTTTGGCCTTAAAAACTTTGGAGAAACCTTCCAACGTGCCATGAATTTCACTTTTCATGATCTCAAGCACATAGTCGAAGCCTACCTAGATGATATTGCTACTCACTCTTGCAAGAGACTCGATCATGTTATACACCTTTGGCTAGTTTTTGAAAGATGTAGTTACTATAGAATCTGGTTAAACCATCATAAATGCATCTTTTGCATTAAGTATGGTCATCTCTTAGGTTTTTTATTTTCTGAGACAGGGATCATGGTATATCCTCTTAAGTTTGAGGCAATACTTCAATTGCCTCCCCCGCGCACAATTAGTCAACTTCAAGGTTTACAGAGAAAAGCTAACTTTCTATGTTAGTTCATAGTGAATTATGCCAATATTACTAAGGGTTTCATGTGCCTCTTGAAGAAGGACACCCCCTTTATCTGGGATGAGCGAGCCCAAGAGTATTTCGACGCTTTGAAGAAAGCCTTGGTATCGACCCCTTTGCTGAAATCTCCTGATTATAGTAGATATTGCCCGTTGTATATTGTCACGTCTGCAGAGATGATTGGTATGGTTCTAGTTCAGGAGGATGATGAGCTCCATGAGCACATCATCTACTATCTCAGTCCAAATTTAGTCGGTCCTGAGCTTAATTACTCTCATGTTGAAAAGATATCTTTTGTTGTCGTTCACACAGTCCAATGCTTATGTCACTATATATTACTTTGAAAGGCTATGGTGATTATCGATGTCAATATGTTTCAATATGTCCTTACTAGACGTATCATCGAAGGAAAATATAATAAATGGATTGTCATCTTACAAGAATTTGATCTCGACTTTGCTTCAACCAAGTCCAATAAATCACTAGTTTTTGCAGAGTTAATATCCGATTTTCCACGATTAGACGAGGATGTTATCCATGTTGATTCGTTCATAGACGAACACATTTTCCTTGTCTTGTCGTCCGATTTTATATCTTCAAACCTTGAAGTTCGTTCAACATCTCTCGCGAGATGATCGACAACGTGTTATATAGTAAGCCAAAAAGTATACCATCATAGGTGACACTTTGTATCGATGAGGAATAGATAATATATTGTGTCATTTCTTAACTCATGAGGAAGCCGAGTTAGTCCTAAATAATTGCCACAAAGGGGCTTGTGGTGGTCACCTATCTAGGCTTGAGACAACCCAAAAAATCCTACGAGCTGGTTATTTTTGGCCCACTATATTTAAAGATTGTATCAAAGTGGTTAAGAAGTGTCACACCTGCCAGGTGTTCACTCAAAAAATGTGCTCACATCCAGCCCCTCTTCACCCAGTCATCACCGTCGGTCCCTTCACCAAGTGGGGGGTAGATTTCGTCGATTGCAACCCAACTTCGGCTGGGGGGAATCAACACATTATTTCGGTCATCAAATACTTTACTAAGTGGGTCGAGGCCATGCCTACCATACAATATGATGGGAAGACTGCATCCTTCTTCGTGTTCAACCAAATTATCATCCGGTTTGGTATCCCGAGTGAGATTATCATTGATCATGGCAATCACTTTCATAATGAAATGATGGTAGAAATAACATCTAACCTAGGGTTTAGACACGGTGTCATTCATCCCCTTATTACCACTAGGAAAATGGGCAAGTAGAGGTCGTCACAAGTCTCCCAAGACCATTTTGAAAAAAATTGTCAGTCAGAGTAATTCCAATTGGCACATCATGCTATACCCCACACTTTGGGCATACCGAACCTCGATTAATACTGCCACTGTTTTTTCCCCTTTTCAGTTAGTGCCTAGTGTGGAGTCAATCCTTCATGTTGAACGTGAAATCCCTTCTCTCAAGTTGGCAGTCGAGCTCCTACCTGACACTTCAGATTTATAATGACGCCTTATGCACCTAGAGAGTCTTGACGAGCAGCATCAAGATGCCTTTACAGCTATCGAGGCAAATAAGAAACATGTCAAGGTTCAGAATGACAAGTTTTTTTATCCTCGGTTGTATGTTGAAGGTGACTTGGTCCTCTTGTATGATCAAGCCAAATAAGCGCTAGGGGTAGACAAGTTTAAACCCATGTGGCACAGTCCTTACATTGTGTGATGTGTCCTAGAAAAAGGAGCCTACGAATTAGAATATTATGAAGGGAATAATTTGGCCGAGCCCATAAATGGGCTCTACTTGAAAAGGTACTACGCTTGGGTGGAACTCTTTGTATACTAATGTAAATTTAGTGTATATACATCTCTTTTCTCCTTTTCTTTTGTCTTTATCTTGCTTATAGAGTTTTCCCTTTGTTGGTAGATGTCAATGGAGTCTTCGGTCTACCTAGGATTTGCAAATGGAGCGAGTCGTCATACACAAAACTTGGCTTCCACCACTTGGGTGGTTTACTCACCCGAGGGTCTGCTGGTGTCTTCAGGTGGCGCATGATTAGGGCCATCCATGAATAATGTGGCCAAATATAAGTTCATCATAGAACTTTTGTGCGATGCTATCTCGCATGGCATTCTCTCTTTAGAAGTTCGTCCGGATTCCCAATTAGTAGTATGTCAGTTGAATGGTCATTATTGTGTACGTGATCCTACTTTAATCCGTCGATTCCTACAGGTACGTCTTTTAGAATGACAATTTGATTTTATTACATATTATCACATTCCTAGGATTTCTAATCATGTATCTGATGCCTATGCTAACTATGTTTTAGATTGGCATTTGCCACATTAATGAAGCAAAGAAAACCATTAAATCAATGTACAAATTGTAAGATATAAGTAAAGCCGAAGATCCTTTTTTATATATTTCAAAATATGGTGTTTATATTACAAAATTGGGGCTAAAACGCTCAATATACATATACAACCGGTATACATATCCCACGACATCTATGTCTGTGGGACCGGATGTGTGTCATGGTAGCAAACCACGACATTTGTGAGATGTCAGAAGAGTTGTACCCATCTCTAGGTACACCAACCACGTGTCGTTGCATGGCTTCAGGTAGATCCTTTACCTGAACCATAGGAATCCTCTGTGTCAAATGAGATAGGTTGCCCTGCACGTTTTGTAGGACTCTCTCCTCTTCTCCTCCCACTGCCTCATCTCCCCGATTCCTCCGTCTATGTCGTAAGAATCACTCTGGTCATCGCAGACCCGCGTCTATGATTACACAAGTGTCTATTTAATACTCAAAAACCATCCCAAAAATATTTGTGTTCCTTAAATACAAAAATACAAAAAAATGAAATATTTAAAAAAAAAAATTACCTATATCACCGTAGGCAGCCCCTGGTGCAAGTGGCATATCAGGATCTCCTCGAAAATCAATCCCTGCATAGGGATAGTCATCTAGCACAATGATCTGTCGCCGCCACTAAAAGAAAAAATCATCGTTGTAGGGTGTGGTCACCCTACCTCCCCCCTGTCGTCTCATGACCTCGATCCACCATACCATGGTTGGATCGCATGGTCTCTAGGAAGAACCTCAACTCTAGGTCCCAGACTGAGAACTCGCTTAAAAAAAGAGATGCAAAGAAAGGAGGCAAACCCAAAGTTTCGCTTACTCCCTTGTTTGCACTCTGTCAACTGACCTTTCATATTGGCCAGTAGTGAGGTACACCAGTCATAGACAATGGGTCTAGCACACTCTACTATGTAAAACATTGGTCTCAATTCTTGATGAAACGAGGCTAAACCTATGATCTTGGTAAGCACAAGAACTATGATCTTGAAACTAAGATTCCTTATTGCTCGGATGGGGACTTGACTTCCCACCTTGGGAGTCCCTGCTATATGGTGGGCATCGATATACTTTTCGATATTCATCCCACTCCCTGCTTTGTGTGACTTGAGGTTCACAACCTCCCCTCGACATGATAGACCAATCAAGAAGTATATGTCCTCTACTTCGATCCTCAGTGGTTGTCCATCGAGGATAAAGCTTTCTCTATCAAGGTCCTAGTAACCCACCAACATCTCCAATAACCTCACTTGAGCCCTCATTCCTTTGAGAGCCCAAAATTTGTACAAGCCACATATTTTTAGAGCCGCTTGAGCCATCGGATCTCATTCAACAACAGCATCAACCTCCTCATGCTCTCGCTCTCTCCATTCCAGGACCATCCTACAAAAACAAATCAAATTTTTTGAGTTAAACACCCTTTTTTGGCCATTTGCGTACCTATACGCGGCCTTCTTTGCACACAGTTGCATGTAGGGAATGATACATGCTCCCTGTGGTTCACACAAGGGTGTATACCTCATCGTACATGCAACCTTAACAAAGGAGACTCGTGTACACTGAAAATCCTAATTTATGCCCTCGAAAACTAAAAAATTGGAACCTAATTCAAAAATGTAATCCACTTAATTTGAAGAGGATGAGATGAAGAGTTACCTAATCTAGATGGTTCATGATTTTGTCGCCCAATGCTCCTGCAATCGTCGTTTGAATCTTGGAGGTATTTTTGGTCCAAATTGCACTATTTGGGTAAAAATCAAAATGATACAGTAATTTTTTATTTTATTACTATTTATAAGCTATTTTTACCGACTTTATATAGTTTCATGCTATTTTTTATCCTAATGGACTAATTCAAATATGGTTTTGAGTTGGTTTTTTGTAGTTTTAACTCAGTTTTATTGCGGATTTCAACGTCATGATTGGTCATTCATCACCTCGGGCAGGTATTTTCATAACCTAGCATATAGGATAGGTATCCACTCCATCGTGGATTTTCACATTATCCTTCGACTACTACCTTTTTTATGCCTTAGGTAGGAACCCATTTGTTGCGACAAAAAACCTTTTGTCTGTTATAAGTAGTGTCGCTAATAAATGGTAGAGACTTACCAAACATGGGTGCCCTAGTTAGATCCCCTTTGTCATTTGGTGCCCATGCCGAGTTTTTCCTTAGGACCGAGAATCCATTATAACTTGATACATGACTTTATAATGAGCCTCATTTCTCATTCATGCACATGCAGCCGTATTTCCTGCTTACTCCCAAAAATGAGTCTTAGTTAAGCTCTTTTTCGGCTCGTCTAAACACCGAAAATATTTTTGAGTGATTTGTCCCTTTCACACTCATTAAACTGGATTTGAAAGGTCATGAGTCTTAGTTAAGCTCTTTTCCAACTCATTATTAAAAATAGAAAATATTGCCGAGTGAACTTGTCTTTTTCACACTCGTAAATTGGATTTGAAAAGACGTCTATTTGGCACAAGTTCTTACAAGGGAAAAACTCTCTATGGCCAAGGGTAAACCACAATAGATAGGTATGACTGCAGAAATCAAATCAATTCCCACATGTTCTATATAAACTAATGTGAAATACGAGGAATAATCCTACCTCAATCCAATCGTTTGATGTCGTTCCACCATTGAGCACTTTGACCCAAAGCCTTACACTTGCAAGAAGTTCTCAACAAACAAGCGATGCAAGTATATAGTGACAATATATAAAATGAGTTAGCACATCATATAGCACGATCCATTAATAAACATTACAAACATGCCCTTGGATAATAATTATATATTTGCAAGATATTGATAGGACGGGAAAGGTGTATTTCTATTAATAATTGATCAACATAAGTATCAACATTGCATACTTCTGTGTCGTCACAGTTCGAAACCAAGAAACCAAGTTCCTTCCAACTGGGTCTCCACCACTTCAATCCTCCACCAAAGGAAAGCTCATATCAAAGAGATAATGAGATCCTCTTGACAATAAGGGAAGAGCTTGGGGGTTGAACACTGTGTTCAAACTTGAGGGACAAAGGGATACAAACTCAATATGAATTAATTTCTCCAGGGTAACTTTTCTCTCAAAGTTGAATGCTTTCTCTCGAATTTTCCATAGCTCGAAATTGTGCTCTTATAGCCTCCAAAATGAAACTAAAGGGCCAAGTCAGAACGTATGTAGTATATGGAAGGCCAAAGATTAGAGATCTTCTGTCATGACATGTAAACCCGACCTCATTTTGTATTTTCTGGCACAAATCCCGATATACGTGAGATGTAGTGGAGCATCAAGCATATATGCATCTTGCAAAGAAATTAGGGAGTGTATATGTGGAAAAATATATGTTTTGTCTCTGGATTTATCAAAAAAGGGGTTGATAAGTCTGCATAGGAAAATGGAAAAAATGCCCTCTGTGCAAGATACTAATGGTGAGGCAAATCTTTCTATAACAGATGCCCCCTAATGTGTGAGATCATAGGAGTATCTACGATAGACGAAATACATTATAAATAACCGAGAAGTGGAGTGGTAGAGAATTAGCTGGATGAACTCAATTTCTCATTACACTATGTACTGACTTTGCATACATGGCTGCCAAGAATACAATGCAGATTCATGAGGAAAATATACCAACAAGTGTTCATGGCCATGAGTAGGAAAATATAAATGTGGTTACATGCCAATAGCTGTCATAGTCACAAACAAGGCTCAGTGAAACCAGTCTCAAAAACAATCTGAAGATATCTGTATATCATGGAGTAGAATCTAATCTCCCATGATCACTGAAGTCAAATAGGTATTGGTCTGATGAAATGGAAGCAACAACTCTGGAAATTTGTTTCTACAAAGTGATGTCTTGATGTCTTCAATACAACTGCCAATGGTGCAAGTCTACATCATGTGAATAAATGAGTTGAGGTCGAACATGATGAGACATTGTTTGATTACCAGTCATTGAGGTATATCGTTAACAAACGCGAGACAACCCACCAATGATGAAAGTAGGTATCAAGGAAATGAGTACATCTCTAAAAATGTGAATGAGGGAGTTGGTGTCGAACATTTGAGAGATCCATTGATCAGGAGACATTGATGTATTCCCATCTGTCAATGGCAAGAGAGCATGCCACTGATGACTGCAAACCTCAAGGTACTCATAAAAATCTAAGTCTCGTATCCATAATACATGATTTGAAGTTGATGGAAAAAGACCCACTGAAAGGAGAGCATTAAGGCATCTCTCATCAGGCAGCACAAGGAGCAAAGCAGGAGCTTCATGATTTGGTGGATATCGGACGAAGAACATGTTTATGAACCAACAACCCTGTGCATATTTTGTGTGTGCCAAATGCAAGTGGTAAACGAAAAATACCCTCTGAATAGCAGCCAATGATGAAAACTGTTGACAAAGGCGAGGAAACCACCAATAAGACGAATGGCATCCAAGACATTGCACGAATCCGAAAGTGTGAATATATGTCTTTCCATCGACCACAAGGGAAACCACCCAATCAACAACCCATGATGAAATGTCGATTGTTGGGTTCAAGGTGACCTACCAATGATGAAAGTAGGGCCAGGGTGCATCATAATACCAAAGTATCATGTGATTCTGAGACAAACTTAAACTATGGCCGACATGCAAAGTCAATATTTCTGAGGAGTGGTCGACATAGGTTGATAGACTTCCTTTGAACAAGAGCATGAGACATACGGTGGACTCAGGAAGCATAGACTTGATGATTTGACAATTAGATGCAGGAGGCATCCATAATGTTTTCTATAGTGGATGGAAGATTAACCCGTCGATAGAGAAGATTTTGTAATGAGATTAGCTTCCTAAGGCCATGCTAAACCCAAAATTATGATGACGCAAGGACTCAATAACTTTGTGCTCTATTCAAAGGAGACACAACTACTTCCAATTATAATATAGTACTCCCTTCCTGCCCATCTTTTTTTGTTTTTTCATAACAAGTGAATGCTATGATACAGAGGAGGGAACGAGTGTCGCCAGTAAGAAAAACTAGTTCCAGCAGTGGAATGTACCTATGCTCAATGCAAGGAAATGCATGTGAGATATGGACACTTGAGGTGATGTTCCCTCCAGGGTATAGGGTGTCAAATTGTGAAGGATATAGACAAGGCTCTTCTTGGTTGAGGATGCAAACTACTTGGGCCATAGTTTATAATGCAAAGCAAGAAAAGCTAAAGGCTCAATACTGCAAGCAAGGGCATGAGATGCAATCACAATATAACGCCAAAAAATGTCCTTTTTTATATATTTTAGTCTACTTGATGTGAAAAAGGGGTAAACTTGTGCCAAATAGATGTCTTTTCAAATCCAATTTACGAGTGTGAAGAAGACAAGTTCACTCGGCGATCTTTTCCATTTTTGATAGCGAGTCGGAAAAGAGCTTAACTAAGACTCATGATCTTTCAAATCCAATTTTAATGAGTGTGAATTGGACAAATCACTCGGGGATCTTTTAAATTTTTAGTAACGATTTGGAAAAGAGATTAACTAAGACACGTGACCTTTCAAATCCAAACTAACGAGAGTGAATGGAACAAATCGCTCGGCAATATTTTCTCTTTTTGAACTAGTCGAAAAATGACTTAACTTGGACTCATTGGGAGATTCTAGGAGGAAATTCGAAGGGGAGGCCAAGGCTCCCATGAAAACCTCCTGTGGAATGTCGGTATCTTATGAAGAATTGACACAATCTCGGAAAGAACCAAAACTCTCCAAGTCGAGGAGGGAAAATTTCTAATGGAGGTTATCGTCTCCGTGTTATATCGAATAATGTCTCTTCTTGGAAAATAAATAGGTGGAGGCATTGGATGCCACACAAGACCATCCCAATCAAAGTGAACCTCTTTAGGACTTGGAGGGAGAGAACTCAGGAAGAATAAAAGTCTCTCTTGTTCAAAAGGTGAAGTGCTAGAAATGCTAAGGACATGGAATAGAAGGTATAGAACCAGAACCAAAAGAGTGGGATCGACCAAAAATTGTATTGGTGTGACCACTTCCTTAGACTTATCACTCTCCAAGAGAAGAGTGGGGTCGATCGAATATTTCATTGATACGACCACTTCCTCAACCATTGGTTGAATAGGGTGTGAGACAACAAGGTCAAGAGGTGTATCACCCCAAAAAACAGGAGTGTTGTCGGTCAAAGATTGCATCAACATGACCATTGGTTGAACAAGATGCAATACAACAAGGTCAAGAGACGCATCACCCCCAAACATAGGAGAGGTGTTGCTCGAATATTGCATCGACACGACCACAATTTGAATGAGATGTGAGACAACAAGGTCAAAGGACACATCAACCCCTAAAGGAAAAGAGGTTTCAGCCAAAGATTGCATCGGCATGATTGTTGTATCAACCAAAGAAGGAACAGAGTGTTGTGAAACCATAGATGCCTTAGAACCCGAAGGGCCCTTAGGTGAGCCCCACGCTTCTGGTATCCCAGCAGTAATAGGACACAAATGAGTAAGGTGACTTCCTTCACAAGTCCTACAAAGTAATCTAGGCTTACATCTGATACATCTATGATTCTCAATCATATGAATGCCCCCAGCATGACTTGCAGTGGTTGGTGACATGCTCCCAGCATGACTTGCAAAGGCTAGTAGAAAATATACAACATGACTAGAAATGGTTGGTGATGGATCCAAAACATGACTAGCAGAGGTTGGTGATGGATGTGCATTATGACTAGCAGTGACCAGACGTGTGCCCCAACATGACTTGCAACGACTAGTTCCAGGTCTTCAACATGACTTGCAGAGGTTTTTGACCAATCTCCAACATGACTAGCAGAGGTTGGTGATATAACACCAGTATGACACATAGTGACTGGACTTGTGCCCCCAGCATGACTTGCAATGGCTGGTTGAAGGTCTTCAACATGACTTGTAGAGGTTGTTGACCAATCTCCAAAATGACTAGCATAGGTAGGTGATATAACTCCAGTATGACACGCAGTGACTGGACTTGTGGTGGTAATGAATTGTGGAATTTGAGTCCAAGGTGCATGGAAGGATTGATTTTGAGAAATTGTTGGCCAGGAAGGATCTTGGTTTACACCCTGTCTCTATTCGATAGGACAGTATCCTCCTCCGTACTGATTCATAAAGGGTTGTAAGGGCATCGACACTGAGGAAGCCGCTTGCGAAGAGAAAGCGACATGACAAGGGTTACTCATGTGAGGATATATGTTTCCCCTAGGCGAACGAAATTCGTGAGGGGGCTTTCCCATACTATAAAAATAACTCCCTCCTGATGAAACACCAGAGGACAGATGGATATCAACCATGGGAAAAGTGTTCGTAGGAACTGACATAGTGGAAGAAGGATAAGTGGATGGAGTGCGATAAGTAGAATGATTGCTTAATTGGGCACTTAATTCTCACATAGTGGATTCGTAGGAAGGACATTCTAACCTCCTACCATAAGAGGTGTTTGAAGGATATGACCCCCTCCAAACGGAGAGGGATAAGAAGGAGGCATCATGCCCCTAGACCCAAAACTTGTATTCGCATAAGGAGGTGAGATAGAGGATGGCAACTGCAAATACATATCTGACATACCATGAGAAAAATGATTAGAGACCCAAGGCATTGACTGAGTACCATAATTTTGCATACCATTATAAAAAGAGGATGAATTTTCCCCCATGAACGTCATGGGGGGGGTAGCAGTAAATGGAGGAGTAAAAGGCACTCCGCTATTCATGATAATGAAACCAAAAACCAGAGTCCTAGGGCCAACTAGTAATCAAAGAACATACCAAAAAGTTAAACGACCAATATAGATGCAAACGAGCTAAAGTGGCTGAGTGGCCTCCCTCGCTAAAGAAGGTATGCCTCATCTAGGAGGGACTTGAGACTCCCTGCTAAAGTTTGGAGGTAACATAATCAGTTATAAGGGCCCTCATTGGCTTAACAACCATTTGGTCAGATCCCCCTGGAGAGGTAATCCTCCATAAAGGTTGTGTGCTTTCTGACCCCTATTTGACCCAGGATACAAGCAGAATAACCCCTGCAGGTAACCTATGAGAAACCTAAGTCAAGCAACTAATCAACCATTGTATAACCGATGCACAGGTGAACAGACGTAAGTCTGTATTACCGTATGGGCAGGGTAGCAAAGCTTGAAACCTTGAAAGTACCGCCTCTCACAGAGGTATGGATACTAGAAAGATCCCCAAATACGAATAAATCCACAGAAATATCTCTAACGCTAGGTGAGTATCCAGGGGTTATCCCTTCAACAAACTTCACATGACCTCGTGCTTAACTCCGGTGTGAGTGGAGCCTCCTGATATTACCAATTATACAATGGATTTCTCAACTCCCTGTCTCAGACACATATGTTGATTTAATTGCCTTGGAGAAGTTTACTCACAAAATCCTATTCCAAGGCACTAAATCCTAGGCTAGTTTCTGCACCCTGAAAAATAAAATTGTGACTAATCAATTTTAGTTTAAAGGTAAATTTTATTGATCGTGATTAATCAAAGAGGTATGGAAACGAAACATATGGTGTTATGACTCTGCATAAGAATAAAAATAGATATAATTCAAAACCGAACTTTAACTTTTCAGTGAATGATATGCTAAATAAAAATAGTGCAATTTTCAATTTTAATTCTGCAACTCATAAGTAAAATGCAATCTTTTGCTAAATGTGTTAGGCTAATGGTAAAGGTTCAATGAAAAAAATACCAACCAAAGCAAAATGCCTATTTTTTTTGTATTTTCAATGTATTTAAAAAAACAATGCATGGACTGATAAGAGAATTGATATATAACTTCTACTGTGTATAAAAGAAATCATTCAAGCAGAATACCAAGAAGCTAAGAAGACAACCCAACTACCAAGGGAAAATAAAAAACGAAAAACAAAGAGAAAGATGCCGCCCAAAAATTCAACTCCAAATAGGTTTCCTGTCATCCCAGATAATCTCAACAGGTACCACAGAGACCTAAGAAGGCTCGGTGATCCTCAAAACCTACCCAACAGTCACTAAACCAAGCAAACAAGCAAAGGGGAAGTGGTATATTCTCATGTTCAAGAGAAAAGGGCATATATACGCCTCTTGGAGTGGGACAACAAGCGTATACACGCGGCTGTCAGGGAAGAAAGGGCGTATATATTTTAAAACAAGGCTAGACAAGGTTAAAAGGTTGAAAACTCAAACCCAAAGTGAACAGACGCTGTCCAACTATGATATGACAAGAAATACAAAGGCAAAAGAGAAACATAATAAGGAAAAATACTTCAACCCTTAGAAGGAATATCTCTCCCCAATGGAGTCACCAATTTTGGTACAAGGGAAAAACTCTCTATGGTCAAGGGAAAACCACAACAAATAGGTATGACTGTAGAAATCAGCTCAATTCCAGCATGTGCTATATAAACTAATGTGAAATAAGAGGAAGAATCCTACCTCGATCCAATTGTTTGATGTTGTTCCACCATTGAGCACTTTGACCCAAAGCCTTACACCTACAAGAAGTTTTCAACAAACAAGCGATGTAAGTATATAGTGACAATATATAAAATGATTTAGCACATCAGATAGCACAATCCATTAATAAACATTACAAACATACCCATGGATAATAATCATATATTTGCAAGATATCGATAGGACGGGAAAGGAGTATTTCTATTAATAATTGACCAATAGAAGTATCAACATTACAGACTTTCGTGTCAGCACGGTTCAAAACCAAGAAACCAAGTTCCTTCCAGCTGGGTCTCCACCACTTCAATCCTCCACCAAAGGCAAGCTCATAGCAAAGAGATAATGAGATCCTCTTGACAATAAGGGAAGAGCTTGGGGGCTGAACACTGTGCTCAAACTTGAGGGACAAAGGGATGCAGACCCAATATGAAGTAATTTCTCCAAGAGTAACTTTGCTCTCAAAGTTGAATTCTTTCTCTCTCCTTTTCCATAGCTCGAAATTGTGCTCTTATAGCCTCCATAATGCAACTGAAGGGCTGATTCGGAACGTTTCCAGTATATGGAAGGCCAAAGATCAGAGATCTTTTGTCGTGACATGTAAGCCCAATCTCATTTTGTATTTTCTGGCACAAATCTCGATATACGTGAGCTATAGTGGAGCATCAAGCGTATACGCATCTTGCAAAGCAGTTAGGGAGTGTATATGTGGAAAAATATATGTTTTGTCTCTGGATTTATTAAAAAAGGGGTTGATAAGTCTGCATAGGAAAATGGAAAAAACACCCTCTGTGCAAGATAGAAATGGTGAGGAAAATCTTGTTATAACACAAGTTTATCCATTTTTCACACCAAGTAGACTACAAGACATAAAAAGGATGTTTTTTGGCGTTAAGTTGTGATTGCATCGCATGCCCTCGCTTACAGTATTGAGCCTTTAGCCGGTTCTCGCTTTGCATTATAAATTGTTGCCAAAGAATTTTTGCATCATCAACCAAGCAAAGACTTGTTTATATCCTTTGCAATTTAAAACCCTATACCCTGGAGGAAACATCACCCCGAGTGTCCATCTCCTGCATGTATTTTCTTGCATTAAGCATAGGTACGTTCCACTGCTAGAACTAATTTTTCTTACTTGCGACACTCATTTCCTCCTCTGTATTATAGCATTCATTTGTTATGGAAAAACAAAAAAGACGAGCGGGAAGGGAGTAATATATTATAATTGGCAGCAGTCGTGTCGCCTTTGAACAAAGCACAAAATTATTGATTCCTTATGTCATCATAATTTTGGGTTTTAGCATGGCCTTAGGAAGTTGATCTCCTTACAGAGTTTTCTCTACCAACATGTTACTCTTCCAGTCCCTATAGAGAACGTTATTGATGCCTCCTGCATCTAATAGTCACATCATTGAGTCTATGTTTCCGAAGTCCACCACGTGTCTCATGATCTTGTTCAAAGGAAGTCTCACAACCTGTGTCAACCACTCCTCAGAAATATTGACTTTGCATGTCATCCATACCCTCAATTTGTCTCAAAATCACATGATATTATGGTCTTATCATGCACCTTGGCCCTAATTGCATCATCGATAGGTCATCTTGAACCCAACAATCGACATTTCATCATTGGTCGTTGACTGGGTAGTTTTCCTTGTGTTCGACAGCAAGACATCTATCCACACTTTGAGATTTGTGTAGTGTCTTGGATGCCATTAACCTTATTGATGGTTTCCTGAACTTTGTCAACAGTTTTCATCACTGGCTTCTATTCACAGGATCTTTTTCATGTACCACTTGCATTTGATACACAAGAAAGACACACAGGGTCATTGGTTCATGAACATGTTTCTCATCCGATCTCCATCAAATCATGAAGCTCCTGCTTTGTTCCTTGTGATGATTGATGAGAGATGCATTAATGCTCTCCTTTCAGTGGGTCTCTTTCCATCGACTTCAGATCATATATTATGAATATGGGACCTACAGTTTTATGAGTACCTTGAGGCTTGTAGTCATTAGTGGCAGGCTCTCTTGCCATTGACAGATGGGAATACATCAATGTCTCCTAATCAAAGGATTTCTCAAGTGTTCGACACTGACTCCTTTATTCAGACTTGTAGGAATGTACTCGGTGCCTTGATACCTACTTTCATTATTGGTAGGTTGTCTCACATTTGTAAACGGTATACCTCAATGACCGATAATCAAATGATGTCTCATTATTTTCGACCTCAACTCCTTTATTCACATGATGTAGACTTGCACCTTTGGTAGATAGTGTAGAAGACTTGAAGACATCACTATGTGGTCATAGCTTTCCTAAGCTATTTCTTCTCTTTCATTGGACCAACACCTCTTCGACTTTAGTGATCATGGGAGATTAGATTGTACTCCATGGTATACAAATATCTTCAGATTGATTTTGAGACTGGTTTCACTAGGCCTTGTTCATGACCATGACAGATTTTGGCATATAACTGCAATTGTATCTACCTATTCATGGCCACATACACTTATTTGGTATATTTTCCACATGGATCTGCATTGTATTCTTGGCAGCCATGTATGCAAAGTCGGTACAGAATGTAATGAGCAATCGAGTTCGTCCAGTTGGTTCTCTACCACTCCACTCCTGGGTTATTTATAATGTATTTCATCCATCGCAGATACTCCTCTAATATCACAGATTAGGGGGCATCTGTTATAGCAATATTTTCCTCACCATTGCTATCTTGCACAGAGGGCCTTTTTCCATTTCCCTATGTAGACTTATCATCTGTTTCTGCTAAATCCAAAGCTAAAAATAAATAATTTTCCACATATACGTGCCCTATCAGCCATACATCAAGTGTATACGCAAGCTATTCCACTACAGCCCATGTACATTGGGATTTGTGCCATAAAATACAAAAATGGAGTTGGGTTTCCATCTCACAACAAGAGATCTATGATCCTTGGCCTTCCATATACTGGAAACGTTCCAACTCAACCCTTCAGTTGCATTTTGAAGGTTATAAGAGCACAATTTCGAGCTATGAAAAGGAGGATAAAGAATTAAACTTTGAGAGAAAATTTACTCTAGAGAAATTACTTCTTATTGAGTCTGCATCCCTTTGTCCCTAAATTCTGAACATAGTGTTCAGCCCCCAAGCTCTTTCCCTATTGTTGAGAGAACCTCATTTTCTCTCTCTTTCGAGCTTTCCTTTGGTGGAGGATTGAAGTGGTGGAGACCCAGTTGGAAGGAACTTGGTTCCTTGGTTTGGAACCATGCCGACATGGAAGTCTGTAATGTTGACACTTATGTTGATCAATTATTAATAGAAATACTCCTTTCTTGTCCTATTGGTATCATGCAAATATATGATTATTATCCATGGGCATGTTTTTAATGTTTATTAATGGATTATGCTATATTATGTGTTGCCCCTTTACATTATCACTATATACTTTGTTTGCTTGTTCATTGAGAACTTATTGCAGGTACAAAGCTTTGGGTCGAAGTGCTCAATGGTGGAACATCATCAAATGTTGGATCGAGGTAGGCCTATTTCTTATCTCGCACATTAGTTTATATAGTATACAATGGAATTGAGTTGATTTCTACAATGATACTTGTCTGTTGTGGTTTACCCTTGGCCATAGAGAGTTTTTCCCTTATAACAGTAACATGTCACAATTGTCAGAAACCTGGAAATTATGCAAGATATTGTCCACATCCACATGCGACATGTATATGTTGTTGTGCAACAGATCATGATATAGAAGAATGTATGACATTGTTGAACAATAAAAATGTTCAATGGATTGTTGTGGAAACCAGAGACAATGATGGGAAGAATATCCATATAGTTACTAGAGGAGGAACCAATATAGGAGCAGATGCAGCAAAGTAGAATCAGGACCAGCACCAGTGGGTCAGAAAGAATACAACACCTAAACAACAATTTAATGCGCAAAAAGAAAAAGAGACATTCAAGGAGGCTAGACAATAGATTTTGGAGAATATTTCTTCTACTTTAGGAACAAATCCAAGAGATGATGTCCTAGTATATGACATGCCTCACCTATTTGATCAGACTAGTAGAGACCAGCCTTCAGAAAAGGTCAGTAATTTAAGAAACTTTTTGGCATCTTGTGTGAAGTTATTGAATGATAAGTCATCTCTGCAAGTGTTACAAAATATGTTAGAAAAATGCAATTCTGGGGAAGAAGGGATAAAGATGGTAAATCATATCCATAGGAAGACAAGAAAAAGTAGGGAGTTCAAATTGAATGCAAACATTGGACATTTTAATATGGGTTACATAATATTGGATTTGGGGTCTGAAGTAAATGTTCTACCTAAGAAGACATGGGAATCCATGGGGTAACCTACAATGGGGTATTCACCTATTTAGTTAAAGCTATAAAATTAGCATAGAGTGGTACCAATTGGAATATTTAAGGGCATACAAGTAGATTTGGATGGTGTGTGCACTATGGAAGACTTTGAATTCATTGATGTAGTGGATAACACTACACCCTATCTAGCATTGTTGGGACTGGATTAGGCATTTGACAATCAAGCTATCATCAATTTTAAGACCAGGAAGATGATTTTTGAATCAAGAGAATACATAGTTATAACACCCTTAGATCCTTCAGAAGGTGGAATATATATGGAACCTATGACAGAAAACTTCATTAGAGAAGATATAAATCAGATGTATAGAACTACCGCTGGTGAGGACGATTACATCAACCCAATTGTAGATGGAATTATTAGCTGGAGAAGCATTAATTCTTGTTCTTTAGACGATAACACAGGATTGGAGAATTGGAAGAAGCACTTACATGAGATATCTACCAGAATATGTACAAGAATGACATGCACACTGAGATCGGTTGGCACAGAGGTAAGAGAACCTCCCAGATTTTATGGGAAAAATGATTTAGAATAATTCTTAAGAAAGTTTGAGTTAGAAGTTTTGGAAAATTAGATATTTTCATCATTAGACATTTCCTTGAAAGAAACACATTCCCGTTGGTGGGATACTCATAAGGAGAAGATCAATTAATGGTATCAATGTAAGAGATTATTGCGCATTAGATTTGGCGCAGAGCAACAGAATAAATATTTGGAGAAGTATGATGGAATAGGGAAACCTAGAGAACATGTAGACAGATGCATGGTCCAATGGATATTGGTACCACCATAGGAATGGACACATCATTTCATTCATACATTGGAAGGCATACCAAGGAACTGGTATACATAATTAGAACTGTACAAAGAAACTGCAAATTGGGAAGGTTTGCAGCATAATTTTGTAGTTACATTTTCATTTGAACATGAGAACCCAATGATGGATATTGCACTTAAGTTGGTAAGAGATAGGATATGTGAAGAACCTGAAGTTGAAATTGTGACAGCTTATCAGAATCAAAATTGACAGAAAGTTAGACAGTTGTTACGCTATTACCATGTCGCAGAAGATGATCCAACATATATAAAAAAAAAATGCACAATATCATTATAACAAAAGTTGAAGGGGAAAGAGAAGTAGAAGGGTCCACAGTCACAGTCAAAAGATTTTGTTGCACCTCTAAAGATCAAGAAATTCAACATTGGAATAGAAGAGAAGCCAAATATTGCAAGTATTGGTTACTATTTGGATAATCAGACTGTGGAAAAAATAACATAAATATTGCACGAGTATAGTGACCTATTTCCAGCAACATTTCCAGAGATGAAAGGGGTAGTGGGAGAACCTAGAGAGATGAATATTCATTTAAGACTAGATGTCAAACCAATAAGACAAATACCTTACAGATTGAATCTAGTATATAAGGAGAAAGTTAAAGCAGACATTGATAAGATGTTAGAGGTTGGTATAATAGAACCTGTTGAAGAATCAGAATGGATTAGCCCTATGGTAGTCTAGGAGAAGAAGCAAAGGGGAATAGGGATGTGTTTAGACTTAGGGAAGTTGAACGATGCTTGTCTTCATAATCACTTCCCTACCCCATTTACAGATGAAGTATTGGAGAATGTAGGAGGACAAGAAGCATATTCATTTATTGATGTATTTTCATGGTATCACCAGATCAAGATAGCACCAGAAGATCGACATAAGACAACATTTTCCACATAATAGGGGTCATATCAGTACGCAGTGATGCCTTTTGAATTGAAGAATGCACCTACTGTCTTTTCAAGAGTAGTAGTATATGCCTTTAAAGAATATATACAGAAGTTTTTGGAAGTCTATTTGGATGATTGGACAATCTTTAATTTATTGAAGGATCATGTTGAAGTGTTAAGATTGATGTTAGACAGGTGTAGATAGTGTCAGATTTCCTTGAAAATTAAGAAATGCATTTTCAGCACACCATTTGGGATTTTTTTAAGGCATATGGTGTGTAAACAGGGTCTGTTGGTTGATCCTACGAACATTGTTGCCATTGTTAATTTACCACCACATAAGTCAGTGCGCTAGTTAAAATATACACTTGGTCATACAGGTTACTATAAGAAGTTCATAAGGGGATATGCGCAGATTATTGCACCCATGGAGAAATTTTTAAAGAAGGATATCAAATTCTAGTGGAATGATGAATGTCAGCATAGCTTGGATGTAACACACTCCCAGACTCCCTCTAGGGAGTGCCACTAGAAAAACATATTTGCTCTGATACTATATTGCCAACAATTCCACTTAAATTGCTCTGACACAATTATGTCACTAATTAAATATATATAGATACTCTGTAATGCATGAATACTTACGTTTATTAACAAATTTATACAAAATTCATAACAGAATTATAAACAGAACATAAAATCATGACAACAATTGCATGAACATAATTGCAAACATATTTAACACACAATTGGCACTTATCTTGTGAATAAAAGACACCAACTGTAGGTGGACCTTCCATGTTCCTCCCATCCTTAGACTGCACTGTTAATAAGTCTCAATAGTGGGACACACTCGAGTTGGGGATAAAATTCACTTGGGCAAGGGTTCCCAACCAGGATAAAGGATCTCACTTTTCAGGAACTCATTCATAGGTAGTTCATACACAGGTGATTCAAGTGTAGGAAATTTCGTCACAAATGTCAATTCACGTTGATAGCCTATAGTCTCTCATTCCCCACATGCTTTTTCCATGCCAAGAAGTGTTCCCCTTCTCTTCTCAACAGTCCTTTAACTGCCCCACTTCCATTCTTGATCAGGGGATCAAAATTTGCTCAATTTTCAAAGTGCTCGGATGGAGACGAAAACAGTGCCATTGCATCCATCTCGTTTTCCTGATTCCGGTGGTATATTTATTTTCGCGAATGGAGTCCGTATAGAGGAGATATCGCGATTTGACTACCAAGTCAAACAGGTAAAGATTTGGACGCTGACTGTACCTGTCCGTACAGTCCGTACGGCCACGTGGAGGGCCGTACCATATTGCTGACGTGGCAGCTTGATGACATGGCTCATATCGGTTGGTTGATTGTTGCCCAATGGGGTGTTGACACGTGTTGTATTGGGAACGAATGAGAAAAGGACACGTGGCCCAATGCTTGGGCGCCACGTGTCCCTCCTTTGTTTGGTTTATATTGCTTTGTAAAAATATTGGAGTCCGCGGGTTTGA
>JZKD02S1595499.1:92255-114895 GCA_000966675.3 Picea glauca
ATGGTTTGTTGTTTATTACTTCATTTCAGATCTTCATATGTGTATATGGCTGTCATAATTCCTCTCTTTTCCTCATTCTTTCATTAAGCTTCTTAAAAGGGTTAATTAACACATGCAGTTAAAAACTCAACCACAGTCATTAAAAGATCTTTATGGATCCTCACAAGTTTCATCTTTAAGGTATCCAACCTCTTATGATAGTCTGCATTCCATTGAAACTCAGTTTCGTTCTTCAATAACTTTTCCATCGGTGTTGTGATGTACATGTATCCCTTAATAATTTTTTTGTAATATCATGTATGCCCTAGAGTTTCCCTCAATTTTTCGACCAAGGTAGGCAGTTCTAACTCCATAATTACTGCAATCTTGGTTGGATCTACTAGTAATCCTTGTTTGAAAACTACATGTCCCAACAGAATTCCAAACTACATGTCCCAACAGAATTCCAAGCAACGGGAAAAAAATACACTTCTTCAAGTTCAACAAAATATGATAGTGTCTACATCAATCTAACATTAGCCTGAGGAATTCTATATGATCCTTCAATAGAATGAACACAATCCAACCATCCAAGTACACTTCAAGTAATTTATCGATAAACTCCTTGAATGTTGCAACCACTACTCTAGAAAACACTGTAGAGGCGTTCTTCAGTCCGAAGGGAATTACTTTATATTGATAACTCCCCCACTCTGTTGCAAAAGTGGTCTTGTGTTGATACTCCTACGCAACTTTTATCTGATGGTACCCCGAGAATCCATCCGTGAAAGAATAATTTTCTTGGCCTCCTACATTCTCGAGTACCTCATCTATGAATGGTGTTGGGAATGGATCATGTAAACATGTGTCATTCATCTTCCTCATATCCACACAGATCCTAATTCCTCCTATCTTCTTTTCATGCATTACCATTGGACTGATCCACTCATATTCTTCTACGGGTTCAATTATTCCTACGTCCAACATCCTTTCCATTTCATCTTTCACCTTTTCCTTGTTCCTCGGATTTAACCTGTAAAGCCTTTATCGCACTGGCTTAGCTCTTCATTTCAAAGGGATATTCATCTCGCCTAAGTCCCCTGCTATTCCATTCATATCTAAAAATGTTGTGGGGAATAGGTCCTGATATTCATGCAACAAGTCTTCAATTTTATTTACTATCTCATCGCTCTAGTAATCCCCTATCTATGCAAACTTTGGATCCTCTATTGTCCCAAGTTTTACCTTCCACGTGTTTATCGGCTCGGTGTATGCGGCAGATTCAAGCTCTGGCCCTTCTACTTATTGTTCTCCTTTTATCTCAAGTACTTGTACATTTCTTGGATCGTATTCATCATTCTCTTCCTTAGTTACATTGTATAGATCTAATAGATCATGGAAAGTCATAGTCGCACTGCACACTGGTACCACCTCCATCGTCCCTTCTTCTAAAAATATCTTCATTCGAATAGCCTATAACACTACATCTATTGATGGAGATTCTTGTTCAAATGTAAATGTGACTTTGAAACTCTAGACCAACTCTTCCCATCTTACTGTCTCTCTACGCATTATCAATTAAAAATACCAGTTCTTCAGAATGGTGTCCAGTGTGTATATAAATATGTGCGTCCATTTTGTTTCTGGTACTGAAATCCATAAAGACATGCACTCTTCAACATGACCTACTGGATCACTCTCTCATGTAAACTTCTGTGCAATATTTTCTTCCTTGGTGATAAACCTTACTTTCATTAGTCCTATGACCAATATTTTATTCTGTCTTTGTGTTCATCCCACCATCTAGTTGGAGTTTCTTTTATGAAAACATCGAGTGCTAATAGTCATTATTGTTTAGGTACCTGCAACTCATATACCTTTAAAAATATTCTTATATAAGTTAATCCATCATACTTGGGTGGATCACATAGCTCCATTCCAATATAGTGCAAGGATCCGGTTATGCGTGCACGTCATCTAGTGGAGACTTCATGCATTCTTTGCTGCCAATGATTTATTCCTTATTCAGAGTTTGATGCACATGAAATGATACTTTTCCAACTTAGAACACCATCTACAGTAGGGTTGAAATAATAATCCATCTATGTCATCATGTTGTACAAGTTGTCAATGTCATTTCCTTTGGTTGGCTCTATGTATCTCTTTCCTTCTGATGGGTCCAAGGGTGCAACAACTTTCAAATATCCAACTTCAAATATCATCTCCCATATTTTCAAGTTGATGATATCCTGGTTATCAAAATCCCATTCCAATCTCATCAGTGTTGGGTATGGCTGACTATCATCCACAATATCAATAACTTCAAAGTCTGCCATGTTGCACACTCCATCTATTTTCATAGGTACTCTTGTTAAATGACCAATTAGTACTATTTTGTGTTGATTCATGAGCCTTAGTTGAACAAGAGATCATACTAGCTTGGTTTTTCCCATCAGTTCCAATGTCTTCTTAGGTAAAAAATTCACGTCAGACCCCAAGTTCAAGATAATATTATCTACATCATACTCCCCGATTTCCGCACTGAATCTGAATTATTCGTTGGTCCTCTTCTTGGAAAGTACCTGGTTTACCATCCTTTATGTGATGGAAGTTTCCCTTCCTCGTGTACAGTGATCAATCATGTCATATAGTGTACTTAGCATAGTTTCATATTTCATTAGGTCTACACAACTTCTGAAATTTTGTTAGCATACTTACCTTTCTACTCAGATTCTTAGGAACGGTGCAATCTTATACATGATGTGCAACTAACATTGATGCTCCCCAATCTAGTCTGATTAATTCTTTTCTTTCTCTGTAATATGTCTATTTTTCTTGTTGAGGATCAAAGGCTGGCATAGGCCATGCTGACTTCCTTATCGACTGCTTAGTCTTCTTTCCTTCACTCATCATATCAGCCCCTGTTCTAGATTCTCTGTGTGTAACAATTGTTATTCTTGGTCCTTCATTTTTCTTTTTAGCTGATATATTTTGCATATTCTGATTCGAATCTGGGTTCTAGTTTCCTCTGGCCTGCCATTTCTCCATTGTTTGGGGACAATATTTTTTCGCATGGTCTAGTTCTCTGCAGTATGTGCATGTTGTACATGGATTTGGGTAGTCATGGGCCAAGTGTATGGGTTGATTACAATTATAACATATTATTGGTCCTCTTCCTCCTCCACCAAAATTTCCTCTACCTCAGCCTCTACCAAAGTTTCCTTTGTTCCCTAGAATAAATCCTCTTTGATTATTATATTGTGGACCACCCCCTTCTATTGCATTATTATCCTTCTGAATCATGTACATATATGATGTTCACTCCCTCATTAAGTCGAACGCATGGAAATCCTTCTCGTAATGTCCCACTAAATTTCAAAATATGCAAAACAAGTTCCTTGGGGTACTCTGATACTTCTGTAGTAACAAACACTTAGTTGGGTGATGGCCCCATTTCTTACATATCTCTCATTATCCTCCTTCAGGTAATGGATTCGGTGCTCCCATTTCCAAATACTGCACGAATGTTGGGAATTCATCCATGTGATGGCCTTCAATCCTACATTTGGTACACCGGACTTGCTTGCATTTCTCCTTTCCCTTTGTCATTTCTGGAAGTTGAATCATTGATGCATCTAACTATGTCAAAACTTGCGGCATCCCTCGATTATCTCCTACAGGAGATGATTCCAATTTCATTCCAATTTCTAGTGCCTTCGGCTATGACGCAACCTTCTATTGAATCAGTGGCTTGCAAATGTGAGGTAGAAGCCCTAAAATAAACAATTATTGATCTTGTTGATCGAGGATCCGAAAAGTTGGTCTAATTATCAGATCCTTGAACCTTTGATTGAAGTCACATATGGACTATGTTTTCACCTTTTCAATATCCTTCATTTTTTTTATGTACTGCGACTCCGACTTTGGCTTCCTGAACTCTTTCAGTAGCTCTTTCCTTATTTCTACCAAATTTTTGGCCTACCCTGTAGGTGTGGTACTCTGCAGCTTCATGTACCAAACCAACGCATGGCCTCTAAAGGTTGTTTCCAATTGCACAATCTTCACAACCTCATCTTGGACATTCTTTGTGGCCCAAATTGTCTCGCAGACAAACAAATGTTGTCTTGGGTCCTTTGACCCAACCCCCTGTAACTCAGGCAGTCTAAGGGTGTTGTCTACCCCTGCCATGTTGCTTTGTGTATTCCCTCTTCTTAGTGATGTTTTCTAACTTTGACTCTGAATCTAACTCTGGGCACTACTTCCACTCCTTTGATTGCTACTACTCTATCCTCCCTAGCTAACTACAATTTCTTTTGACAAGTCTTCAATTGTTATTTATGATTGTGGTGACACACATGGGGTCATGAATTCAACACAGGAACCTATTTGAGTAGTACTTAATAGTTCTTCTATTACTTGACTAGACTAAAACTCTTCTTCTCCTACTCCTATATATGGTATTTCCATGATTTGGACGATAATTGCGCAAGGCTCTCTCCCCTCTGGCTCATTATGCAGCTCTCCTTTCTCAACCCCAGTCTTTCACATCTTGTACCTCCTTTCTCCATGCAATACTACAAACAAATATTCTTCCTATGGTATACCCTCTTCAATCCTCTGCATTCTCAGTCCCTCCCTTCCTTCTTCATCACTTCCTTTGTTCTCTCCTACTCTCAGACTATCCTCTTGGCATCCCCTTGTTCCCCTATGTGCATGAATCCCCTTAGTAGTCGGATTGCATTTTCATCACGCACTTGTCACACAATAGCATCTTTATCCATGTACCTAATGATTTCATGAACCTCCCACATGGAACTTTTAAAAAGTCCCTTTCTACAACATTGTATGATTGGGTACAATATACTGCAAACATTGTAATATATCCCCCTAGTATGTTATCCAAACAAAAATCAATTGCATGAGTAGCTGGGTTACTTACAAAATTCATTTGTCTTACCAACTCAGGATTCCAATTCCTCGGCGATGCAGTTTTGTACCTTCCAGTATTCTCCACTAATCATTTTATCCACTCAGTCAGAATAATTGAAAATTCGCCAAAGAAAAGTTCATGCAGTTATGTGTACACATACCTTTACATCCACTTCTTGTCACTCATTTGAGGGATTAATTTCTCTTGTCGAGAAAACTCTCCTTCCTTCCTTTCTAACCATTTGGAGATCTCTTTCTTAACCAGCCTCCAAAACATTCCCTTACTCGTAAATTATAGGTCCCGACAACGAAACTATTTGTTGTCGTTGCACATGGTTTGTAAGACCCTAGGTTCGATTTATCTATGACCAACAAAACCCACCAGATGTCGTCTCTTTCGACATCACCTACCCGCGAAGATTAAGTCTCACCCAAGGTGTCTATTGGGATTGGAAGAACTAGGTTTTTGTAGTAGTGAGGGAATGGGAGTCAATCATTCTGTTCATTCTTCCTTATTAGTTTTGTGTGTGTAATTTTTCCCTTATTCTATAGTACTTACTTATTGATTCAAATTCATACTATCATCATATTCCATATTACTACATTAACTCATTGTTGTAGCAGTCATGATTATTGTGCAAGGATTAAACATAACACAACTATAATATACTATGCATCCAGACATAATTCATAAGAAATCACATAAAATACATGTAACACAAGATTTAGCGTGGTTCACCCAACTCTGGGATATGTCCACAACGGATGGATTCTTTACTATTAGTTTAGTACCGATTGTAGGTTTGTGCACTATGCTTACAAATATATATCATTTTTATCTTTCTCTTCTCCTATCCTAGCCACTCTGCAGTGCAAACCTCTCTCTATGTGTATCATCCCTTACATTCAAACATTGATTATATTCCTTCCCAACCTATCCTATCAACCTTCTTACTGACAGGAGTTCTCTGCAGTTTTAAACAGACTCCACAATACTACAAGAGAATAACCACATAGAGGAACCAACAATAAGGAACCCCTATTCTCCCAACCCATTACATATTTATACATATAATATACGGCCTAAGAACCTACTTGGTTCCCCCAAAGCCCTATTATATTGAATGATAGCTCCAATTAATTGGCTATTCAGTTGATTTGTTGTATTTTTTCGTCTGCATATTTCTTTTGCACTCTGTTTGTTTTTCCTCCTGCTTTTGCGCCTCCTTCCATATTTAGAATGTCAAGCTGTCATCCTTCATTTTCATCTACTTTCCTCTACTGCTTTATTATGTTTTATTCTTCCCTTTGCTTGATTCTCTATTTTATTCTGCTTACTATGCATTGTCCTTCTAGATGCACCTCAATTATGCACTCCCTAATGTTTCTTCTTCTCCTTTACGTACCTGTTCTTCACACTTCTTCTATACTTGGTATTTTCCCCAAAATTGTATTCCAAAATTGGTTGTCTAACATTGGTCTTTGAGGGTCTCAATGAAGGAATTGAGGGAGATAAGGTTGGAATTAATGTTCTTAATGTGTTGCTTGTTCTAGGTGTTTTTTGTGATCAAGGAAGTGAGATGTTGGTTGCGGGTGAGAGCCAATTGTGAATAGGAAACAATGGGAAGGTGGGTATGCACAGAGAAAATGGTTATAGGTGAGGGGTACCACATTTGGAAGGACAAAGAGAGCAATAGAATGGGATAGGTTGAAAATAAGTGTGTCAGGAAGGGTGGGTGGGTCCACAAAAAGAAAATGCTTACAAGTGATAGGTACCACGACAATCAAGGAAAAAAGAGGAATCCAATGGGATAGGTCCCAAATAAGGGTGTTGGTGGGACCAATATAGTATTTTTTTTAGTCATGTGGAGTTATACTCTGGCCTGAAGAATATTGCAGTGATGGAATGCCCAAATTGTTAACTAGAATTATTGTGTAGGAATTTTGCAACCTAGATGTAGGAGGTAGGGTTGCACGGAAAAAGTTCCTCTCTATTGTTGTTATGTTCTATTCCTTTCCCAAGGGTTAGGTTTTTATGGTTCCTACAGACAAGGGTTTTCCATGTGCTATAGTTCTCTGATATACGTGTGGGTTTGGATAGTAGTAATTGGCCCAATATCTCAAGGCACTAACTAAGGAGGCTCGACCATAGCCTTAGCCATACTACATGATTACCCACGTACTAGAGAGTAGTATTCCCAAGTATTGTTCTTGGTGCCACTATAGCAGCCAAGAAACTGATTGGTTGATGTGAAGCTAGTTTTAGGAGACCTAGGGAACTCGCTATATATGCAAAGGTACATGGGAGTGATGGTTGTGTACAAGTGTTTTCTGATGCGGTACTACTTGAAGGGGTACCAACAGGGGTTACATAGGTCTCCAACAAGGTGAAAAGTTTGTTTCATGTAACACATTAAACCATCTGTAAATCATGCGTACGGTCTTCCCCAACCACAACTTTACCTGTCAAGTGACAGATCTATGTTCTTTAAATGCACCGACAGTAAAGAGTACACATCTCTACCCAGAATAAAATTTTCCCCAAACTTATGCACAAGAAAGTGCTTTGATACCACTTGTAAGCTACCAGATGTATTATATAAAGAAAAAATAGAAATATTACGAAAAACATACTAGCGAAACAACAAGATATAGAGAATAATAACACCAACAAGGATACCTTTATTGATAGAAATCCAAGTTCACTTGCCTCTTCTGGCGGGAAACCTTCAACATAGCATAGCTCTACTACAATAATTTTCAAGACAAGACTTTATCATGTCTTCTTCTTCTATTTATACTAATTCTATCTTCTAAGGAACATTCTACAAGAAGATCTTTCTAGAAGCAGAAGCTTCTATTAACTCTTCTTACATTACACTTGTTTACATTATTATATAGGCCTTATTTACTAATGTCGGCCTTTATTACATAGAAAACATATTATTCTACCTATGTGAGGGGTTAGGAAGGATAGGTCCCTAACATGCAATGTATGGCTTATGGGAAAAGGGAAAAATTCCCTAGCAAAATTTGAACATTGTGTATGCCCAACTTTGTAATTAATTCAAAGCCATGCGAACCCATAAACCTCCATACAACTCACTACGAAATAAATGAAGAATCAATTTACTATGGAGGAAGATCCAACATCGATTGTAAATTGATTAAATGAGTATGTGTACAATAACATGTGATGCATTCACATAAATCACCACAACAAAGCTAGATATTCATATAGAGTCATGAAATTGACACACAAATTTCAATATTTTAATAGGGATTTTACTACACTCATGAGAAAATTACAAGGGGTGAGTTATACACAATCTTTGTGTATTGTTACTCACTTCCAAGACCAAAATTGTAAATGGCCATGGCTCAGAGACACATTTGGTCAATGTGGATAGGATTCTTGGTTCCTTCATCCATCAAACTTCGATCAAGTTCCCTTCTTCGAGCTTCCTTTTATGCCATTATTATCCTCTAATTCTCCTTGCATCTCCCTATTGATGTCCTTCTTCACTAGAACCTTCATTTTTAATGGGTTTCCTTTGGAAGGAAAACCATCACAATGTTTTGTTTCCACTTCCAACTTTGCCAAAAAAAGACAAAATAAAATAAAGAGAACGTGTTTACAAAAATTGAAAGCAATTAAGTGCTTATTACAAAGTTTGGCAAGGATCTAATTCGGATCACAAATGTGTCTTTTACATGCAGTCACATAAGCACTCTCCCAAAGTTAATTGAGACAACTACCTTCCATACATTTAGTTGGGAGATTTTTTTGCAGAGTAATAAAACTTTGAACTTTGTTTCTAGCTAGCTAATCATTGTTGGGTGAACAATTTGATTATCGATTGACTCCATACATTTTCATTTCCATTTTCACTTATGCATCTAAATTTTCTTAGGTATATTTGTTGCATAAGTTGAAAAGAGTAAATACATTTTTTTATACATATTATATACTTATAGAAAAAAATGTTCTATTTTGTTTTATGTTTATGAATCTTTGCCTAAATTATTATTATACTTTATGCACAAATCACAAAACAAAACTAATTATGTATCGAACTCAAGTTTGGTAAGAATGTCATCCAGTAAGGAACACTAGTTTATGGCCACAAGTTTATAAGAATGTCATCCAATAATGTGGGGAAGCATCCCTTGGAGTTCCCCACAAGGTGTTCCTTGATAATAATAATAATAATAATAATAATTTATTTTAAAGGTGCCTAGCTAAACATTAAATTGATATATAAAACACTCTTTGTTTGGAAGAAGAGGGAGCTAAAATTCATTAATCTACATTAAACTTGAACACACCTTAATCACACAAACAAACTCTTAAATAACAATTATGTTACAATACTTAATGTGATTAGTCTCAAATAATCATTATTATTACTACTATAATCATTTTCTTTAATATTGAAAATTTTGACTTTTACATTTGAAATGTAAAATAAAGATATTAAAAATATTATTTATATTTTAATTGTTAAATATCCATTACTTATAAAAAAATATATGAAAATTTTTATTTATATTTTAATGGTTGAACATCCATTCCTTATTAAAAAGTTGAAGTGTAATGCCTTAATTAATATATAAGAGAAAATCTTTTGAAAGTCCCCTTGTCACACACTTTGATAGGATCCCATTTCCCTTTTTCCTTCCAAATTTGAACTAAGTTGAAGAGGATAAAAATTTACTTCCATCCACTTAAACTAAACCTTAAACTTATTTTACTTGTTGCTTTATCTTAAATTCAAAATGTAAACTAAACCTTAAACTTATTTTACTTGTTGCTTTATCTTAAATTCAAAATGTAATATTTTCTACGAAAACATTTTAGGTCCCTAACATGCAACGTGTGGCTTGTGGGAAAAGATAAAAATGCCCTTACAACATTCAAACATTGTGTATACCCAACTCTGTAATTAATTCAAAGCCATGCCAACCCATAAACCTCCATACAATTCACTACAAAATAAATGAAGAATCAATTTACTATGGAGGATGATCCAACATGGTTTGTAAATTTATTTAATGAGTTTGTGTATACATGTGATGCATTCACATAAATCACCACACGAGAGCTAGATATTTATACAGAGCCACGAAATTGACATATATATTTCAACATGTTAATAGGGATTTTATTATGCTTAGGACAAAATTACAAGTGGTGAGTTATATACAGGCTTTGTGTATTGTTATTGATCACTATCAAGACCAAAATTGTAGATGGTCATGGCTCAGATACACCTTCGCTCAGTGTGGACAGGCTTCTTGGTTCCTTCGTCCATCAAACTTCGAGCAAGTTCCCTTCTTCGAGCTTCCATTTATGGCGTTATTCTCCTCCAATTTCCCCCCTATTGATGTCCTTCTTCACTACATCCTTCGTTCTTAATGGGTTTCCTTTGAAAGACCAACCATCACAATGGTTCATTTCAACTTCCAATTTTGCTAAAAAAAAAAGACAAAATAAAATTAAAAATGCCATATTTACAAAATTTACAAAAGTGAAAACATTTAAATACTTATTATAAACTTTGACAAAAATCTAATTCGATTCACAAACTTATCCTTATCCTTTAGAGTAATAAAACTTCAAGCTTTGTTTCTAGCTAACTAATCATTGTTTTGTGAACAATTTGTTTAAATTGGCTTCGAACATTTTCATTTTAATTTATGTAACTAAATTTTCTTAATTATATTTGTTGCATAAGTTAAAAAGAGTAAATACATTTTGTATACATCTTATATACTTATTGAAATAATTACTTTAATTTGTTTTATCTTTATCTTTATGAATCCATTACCTAAATTATATATTATAATTTATACACAAATCACATAACAAAACTAATTATGCATTAGACTCAAACTCTAATGTTCATAATGCAAAATCCATTGCCTAAATTATATATTATAATTTATACACAAATCACATAACAAAACTAATTATGCATTAGACTCGAATTCTAATGTTCATAATGCAAATTTTAAGATCTAAAAAAAAAATTGTGGCATATTCCTAACCAAATAAATATTCCAAAAATTAATATCAAATATATAAAACATACATCTAATAAATTTATATATCTATCTATTCAACAATATTCATTTATAATATTAATAAAAATTTCTTCTATTACCTTATTATTATTTGCATAACCTTACCCTTCCCATACTATTAGTTTAATTTAAAATATTTGAATCTGAAGTAAAAAATTATTATTCATATTCATTTATAATATTAATAAAAATTTCTTCTATTACCTTATTATTATTTTCATAACCTTACCCTTCCCATACTATTAGTTTAATTTAAAATATTTGAATTTGAAGTAAAAAATTATTATTCATAGAGTAAAACCGGGTGATCCATTGTATTTTTTTTATGTACTATTAATTTAATTTAAAATATTTGAATTTGAAGTAAAAAATTATTATTCATAGAGTAAAACCGGGTGATCCATTGTATTTTTTTGTTTTTTAGTTAAAGAGAGTTATGTATATTGTAAAAACAATTTTAAAATACACATATGTTAGGTGTATCCAACTTAGTAATGAAAATATTTTAGGAAGGTGTGTGAAAGAGGTAATATTAAGTATCTTATTTTTTATTTTTTTTTTAGCATAAAGGAAGAAGAGAATGTTGAACTAAGGAATGTTGAATTTAAGTGTTATTTATGTTTGTACTCATTTCAAGGTAAATTTCATTTATGTTAAAATACATGTCACATGGTGTGTGTATTGTTACAAGGGGGCATATAAGTATCTATATTGTTTCATTAAATGTATTATGATATAATAGTTATACAAACACAATTCTTTATATAATAATAATAATAGTTGAAGGGGTTAGCTCAATTTATTGTCACCCTGATAATAATAATAATAATTTATTTTAAAAACATAACTTAGCCAAATATTGAATTGATATATGAAACCCCCTTTGTTTAGAAGAAGAAGGACCTAAAATTCATTAATCTATATTAAACTTGAACACACCTTAATCACACAAACAAAATCTCTAATAACAATTATATTACAATATTTAATGTGATTAATTTAAAATAATCATTATTATTATTAATATATTTTTTTTTTTAATATTGAAAATTTTGACTTTTACATTTAAAATAAAAATATTAAAAATTATATTTGTGTTTTAATGATTGAATAAAAATTGTATTTATATTTTAATTGTTAAATATCCATTACTTATCAAAAATTTAATGACAAAATCAACTTTAATGAAGTCAATAACAACATGTCACTATCTTTTGAAAGTCCCCTTGTCACGCCCGTTGATAGGATCCCATTTTTCCTTTTTTCTTCCAAATTTGAAAAAAATTAAACCTAGTTAAAGAGAATAAAATTTTACCTCCCTCCACTTAAACTAAACATTAAACCTATTTTACTCAAACTAAACCTTAGACCTTAAACCTTAAAATTTTTCAATATATTAATATATGTTGTTCTCAATATGCAAACATAGCTTACAAAGATAACCCCCCTCCATAATAGGTGAACTGTGATCAACAAAAATATCACCAAGTCCAAAAGTAATGTATAACAACGAAGAGATACAACCCACCTAAAATTTTCAACGAGTATAACAACTAAGGCTATTGCCCTCCTCAGCAAAACTATCCAAATTTTAATTACATAGATATCTTGAATGGATATAGGACCAAGAAATAATATCACAGAGATAGTATCAAGTATGATGTATCAAGTAGAAAATACCAGACCACCAAATATGTCAATCATGGATAGAGACGTAAAGTAAGTGGGGGGGCCTCATGGCTATTCTGCCATTTGTTGCAGTGAATCCTTCCTTCCGGTACCTATAATGCAAGCTTTAATAGAGCATCAACCCCCATATTCTCTTCCCTGTATATATGATCAAACTTGATGTTAGTGAAAAGAGGAATGAGTTCTATGATCTTTGTCATCCAACCCATAAGAGTAGTTATTTGTAAACTGTAGTTGAGATTTAATCAATCTATAACAATCTTTGAATCCCCCAGGACATGTAGATGTGAAATATTTAACCAATGTGCTAAGTTTAAATATGCCCATAAACCAAGGAGTTATGCCCTAGTGCTTGTGCCCTCCCCACAATTTAAAGTCCATCTACAGGCAGTACTAACTATAGTCTTTAGAATACCCCGTACACCACATAGTAAACCATTATTATGCATTGTTCCATCAAACCAACAGACAAAATCCAAAATAAATTATGGAGTCTTCTTAATCATGTTATCAGTCCTTATCTGAACCTGGCTACGGGTAGGCTTCATCATCCCACTGATTTGAATACTAACCCTCTGTGGTGAGGGAGAACAACTATCAAAAATACATCTGTTTTTTTCCAACCACAAATATCAACAAACAATTATTGGTAAGGATTTATAAAAAATTTCCACCTTTAACCAATTTTCTAAGCTCAATCATTTAAGGAATAGCCTCCCCAGAATGTGGCAAGATTAAATGTATAATGTAAGTTTTTCCACAGTTTTATAGTAAAAGGACAGTTTATGAACAGATGTGAAATGGACTCCTCATCCCTGAAACAGAGTGAACAGATACTCGGGCCAGCCCAACCTTTTTTTTGTAAAGAGTCCTAGGTAAGGATTTTACATTCCAAAACTAACCAAAAGAACAATTTAATCTTGTATGCTGAGTCCCAGGTCCATAACTGTCTTCGCCAAGTAGAGGTATGTTGTGGCCAGAATTTAAATGCTAAAACATTGTATACATTTTTTTTCGAGAAAAGACCCAACTAGTCTCCACCAGTCCACATTAATATATCTTCACCTTATCGCAGCTGGACATTTGAGTTGATAAGTTCCCTTATAAAAAAAACTCCATTCCAAAGCTACATTTCTGGTGAGTCTCAAATCCTCACTGGACCTCTATTGATCGGTGATAAATCCCCAGGATGACTGAGCCTTCGCTTGATACAAATAGTGAATATTTTGATTTTTTAAAACCAATAAAAGCTCCTAAGAAAGTAAAGAAGCATTGCCAATGCCTAGAATTTTATATATCCCAATGAGTACCGAACAACCATTTGTGGGCTTCCAACTCAACTAGTGGGTGATGAGGGGCAACGATTTCATCAATTTTTTCCAAAAGTGTGAGGTCAAAGGTTGTGTTACCAGAGATGATCTAAGCGAAGTAGCCATAGAAGTGTAAGGGAGATATTTATCTTTGATCACCTGATGCCAGATCCCGTCCTCCATCAAGACTCTCCACAATGAGTTTTTTTCTAGCACGTAGTTAAATATGAAGAGGTTCCTGAAGCCCCAGCCTCCCAATAGTTTTGGTTTTGCAATTTGTACCCAGCAACAAAGTTGTATAGCATGTTCTTTGTGACCCCTCGTCCAGAGAAAGTCAAATATCAACTTACGGATCTTTGTGAGAACCGCGACAGGAACCGCCGCAAGTGCCATGCAAAAAACCAACTCGGTTTCCAATACCACCTTAGCTAAGATGCATTAGCCTCCCAATTTTAACCAATGGTTACACCAATGCTTTATCCATTTTTCAAACTTTATAAGTATCCATCTACAGTCTTCAAAAAAGGTTTTATCTTGTTTAATGAAATACTCCAAGTACTTAATCCCAAAGCCAATTCCATGAAATTGAAAGATAATAATTCCTTAAAACATGCCAAATCCGCATTATCAAGCCCTGCATGATGGAAAGTAAATTTTCTATGATTGATTTTTAATCCTGAGGTGCTATAGAATTGATCTAGAATATTCTTTACCAATATCCATTCCTCAATAGAGGCCTTTTTCATGATGAGCACATCATCGAAAAAAATAAGGTGTAATATTTTTACAGCTCTAGAAACCTTTACCCCTATCAAAATCCCCAACTCTTGACCCTGTTTCCATAAAATGATAAGACTCTCCATAATAAGGATAAATAATAAAGGCGAGAGTGGACAGCCTTGTCGAAGACCACATTCACTGTTGAAAAATGTCGAGGTCTCACCATTTATCAGAACCACGAAGGATTTGCTGGTCACACAACTCATAATCCATGAAATAGAAGTAACACTAAAATCGGTTTGAACAAGAATTAAACGAACGAAATCCCAACTAACATAATCATATGCCTTTTTCAAATCCATTTTTAATAACAGGGTTTTTTTTTGTTTTGATGTTGTGGATGCATTCATGCGTCATCCCTATGACATCCAGAATTTTTCTACCCTTCAAGAAACCCAATTTTTCAACTGACAAATCCCTCGAGAGAATGGGTTTAATTATGTTGGAGATCACTTTAGAAATCACTTTATAGCACAATGGGTCTAAAATCCCCAAAAGTCCGAGGAGAGTTCTCCTTAGGAATCAATGACAGGAAGGTTGAATTTAAATATCTTTGAATATTACCTCTGATCCTGGAATCTTTGACCAGATCTAATAAATCATCACCAACCACATCGAAAAAAAGAGTAAAAAACTCAGCAGTCCAGCCATATGGGCCCAGACTTTTGTCTTTTGCAAAAAGACTTAAAATTTCCCAAAACTCTTGTTTAGTAAGAGGTCTATCTAAAAGTACATTATCTTCCTCAGTCACAAATCGTTGAAAAAGTCTGGCTAAATTAACTTGTTCCATCGGAGCCCTGTAACCATCTGTAGCATATAATTGTTTAAAATATCTAGAAGCCTCTCCTTTGATCTCCTCTTTTCCTATAATGGTTTGACCATTTTGATCATCTATCTCCCAAATATGCTTTTGATTTCTTCTTGCACTGGCAAACTTGTGAAAGTATTTAGTGTTACGATCACCACATTTTAGCCAAGTAGCACGACTCTTTTGACGCCAATATTCTTCTTCATTTTTAAGAATATCGTTTCACTCTGATTCTAAAGCTTTCAAGTGTAATTTAGCAGCGATGTCAAACCCATCTCTAGACAGACTAGAAAAATCCCAACTTATGTCCTCCTCCAGTATTTCCAGTTTGCGAAGATTTTTGCGTCGACTATGCCTCGCCCAAGCTTTAATTCGGGACTTTAGTGTCTTCAATTTCTAGACAATTATGTGTTGAATGTCCAATTCCTCCAGGAAGACAGAATCCTTCCAAACATATTTCACGATTAAAGAAAATTTTGTCTCCACCAACCAAGTTGGATTTATTAAGGCCACCTATACTTGAGTGAAATCGAATTGCGCTATCACATGTGTATGATCAAATATGAAAGGGAGCTCAACCTAGGATCGATACCTCCCATCAAAAATCAATAGGATTTCCATACCTAGAATGTGATCCAATATTTTAGCAATGCTTGCACCCCCGACTCTGTCATTCCTCCAAGTAGGTACCAAAAATCCCGGAGCCAGGTCAACCATGAATGATCCTTTATCAATTCTATAAAATAGTTAGCTTGTCTATCCAGGTGTGTCGTTGGCCCTCGGACTTCATCCGCACCTATGGTAAAATTCAAATCTCCTGCAGGTATCAAGTTTTTAGCAACTAACAATCCTTTTGTCACCAAACAATACCAAAATAAAAGTCTCTCACTACAAGGACCATAAACATTAAGAAAATTAACAACACTGTGACTTTCTAAGGAGATGCCCGAAAGTAATATGCCCCCACCACATAGTATAGGGTCCAATGTGAACTTGTTAGGGTCCCAAGTCACCAAGAGACTGCTCGAGGTACCAACCGAACTAACATCACACACATACCAGCTGGGAACAAATTTTTGCATAAACAATCGAGCCTTGTCCTCAGCAACAAGTGTCTCTTGTAAAAAGATAATGTCGGTTTGAATTTAGTGATTAATATACGCATGGAGGAAGATTTCATGGAGCCTCCCACCCCTCTTATATTTAGAGAGAATAGTACCATATTTTAGCTCGTGCAAGGGATTTTAATCCTCTACACACCACAGTGTCAGAAACAAAAGTAGTAGTAGCATCAATTGTAATGGGAAGGAAAGTGACTTTCTTAAGAGCACTCCTTCTCTTAATAGGCGAGGTCTCAAAACCTAATCCTCTAGACCAAGCATAGCTGGACAAAGCCCCCCCACTACCTTCCCCCAGTTTGCAAGACAATTCAGTAGATAAAGGTGGAGTGATAACATAATTTCCTTGAAAAGTTACGAGGGGGACAAGGTCCCCCACCTCATGAAGAAGTGGCACCAAAGTATCCAAAGTCTCCACCAGAGTACAATCATCTGGTTCCTCCTTTCTAAAACCTAAGAGTATAACATTTTCCTTAACCCCCTCCTCAGCCTCTAAAGAAATAACCTCTGAGTGTGCAATAGAACCAGTAGTGTGGGATCTCGTCCCAAGAAGGGAGCTAGTAACCTGGGAGGACATCCTAGACACCTCCAGAGAAAGGGAAAAAAGAGGTTTATCTACCTATGTCTTATCCCCCGAGTGACTAGGATCACAAAATTCTAGGCCCAAAGAGTCTATCTTAGTAGTCGGCTCAGATAAGTAGGATTGTACATGCATATCAGTCTCCGGACAGGTAGCATCCAAAACTATCTTTTCTAGAGAGGTCAAAGAATGAAACAAAACATGACATATAGATCTGAGTTTACATGTAAGTGTTTCGAAATTCGAGAAAGGTGGATATTCCTGCATCCCGAACAGAGGAAAATTGTGACCTATGGAGTCCACAGCAGGAAAATCACATCTTTAAAGTTTTCATGGACAAATATCTTCTGAATCCTCCTCAACCACTATGCCTTGGCAGGAGTTTCTCAAGTGTCCAATCCTACGACATAATGTGCGACAAAAGGGGAGGCCCAAGTAATCTAGCCTCTGTGAATACAGTTGGTCTCTCCACTGGATTTCAAGGATCTCCAACAACCCCAAGTGAATGTCCACCTCTACTAAATTCTTCCCAATTTTCTTTTAGGAGCTCCAAGTGCTTGTTCATCCACACCAATAAACCAGCCAATAGAATTTCCAATCACCATTAGAACCTTTAAACTCTAGAAATTTAGCGGGAGACCGGGTAAGAGTACCCACAGGTGTCTAAACTGAAAGTAGTCATGTGCAAGGTCGAAAGAGATCCTCCAACATTTTAGCATGATACTACCACCATCATATGGACACAGTCCCTCTAAAATCTTAGCAACATCCTCCGGCGAATGAAAGTTGAAACCAAACTAGCCACGCGGGAGGTAAAATACCTTTGGGACATCTCCCAAAACAGCAAACCAATGGGTCTTTACCCAGCTATAAAGAGGTGTGGTACACCTGCGATGGTATGAAAATCGTCCAACCAAATCATTCAGAGCTAAGTTAGTTGCTTCCTCCAGACCGAGGTCATCCCCCAATATCATTTTTCTTCTCGACCGGTTAGGAGGCCATGATTTCTTAGCGAAAGGTCTCTGAGAGCCTGACTTAGCACTAGTTCTCACAGCATATCCAACAGACTGTGTAAGTCCTACTGCAAAACTCGGATGGGGATCACTAAACACGGAGTGAACAGCAGGAGCATGATCTCTGAAACCCAAGGAACTAACAAAAGGTTGTAAAACAATGCCGTGAGTAAGAGTAGGGTCCAAGGGAGGCGACAGTTCCAAGTGTAATAAATTCCTGATAGTGCGAAGTTTCAGATTTAAATGCGAGGGGGTTGGGTCGAAGAGGCCCTCCCTCTTCCAGGCCTCCTTGTCAGCCGCACTCATGAGTGCGTTGACGACCTCCTCCATCATCTAAGCACACTAGAACCAAACAAACTCGCCACCTAGCTCCCACTGTAAAAGCTCCTCGGGGGTGAATACCAATGTAGCCATGGGTCCAGTAAAGAGGAGGGAGCGAGAAGTAAAATAGTTAAGGCAGTCATAAGAGGAGGAAAAATTAATAAACAACAATGTCATATCCAGAGTGAGTGGAATGAGAGGGGATTATTCATAATCGAAGCCTCCGGCCACTGACATACGGACCCCACCAGACAAGTAAAAAATAGTGCCAAACTACCAGAAGGTTCCTCCAAAAATAATTCACAATCACTAAAAGTGGGGGACCGGCCAACAATGAAAGCAAAATAGCAGTAAAAATGGCCATCAGTTAAAATCCCACAGTAAAGGAGCCCCATGTCTCCAAAAAAAACTTAGAAAAAACAAATCTAGTTAGTAGTTCTGGAAAACTACGTGCCACATACTAAAAATACACCCCGACGCCATTAGAGGCCGACCAAAGATGTTGCAGGTTTCAAAATTCTATTCCCGCCCTCTAGGTCTCAGTCGTTTTGTCTCCATTCCCGCCCCCCAAGTCTTAGGTCCTTGCGACACTGTTGTGAAGCTTTGCCATCATTTCTTCAAAAATTTTGGGTGTATGAAGCTGAAGAGAATACGGGGATTGGAGCAGCCAACACAATTTTTCACCTTAGGACGCTTGGAACCATATCACCCAACACATAAACCTATTTTACTCATTGCTTTACCTTAAATTGAAAAAGTAATATTTTCTTTGAAAATATTTTCGAGGACCGAAATATACTTGGCATATTTTGAATGCATGATAAAACATTTATGAAGGTAAATGTACTACCAATGATTAGTTTCCATGCATTTTTCTTTTGAGGCAGGTTGTCGACCAACAACCATATTGTCAATCTCTTTGTTCGTAGAGTCAATACACGTTATACTCTTGCAATAGGTGCACTGTATATGCTCTGCAATTGGACACAATGTGAAAAAAATCTAGAGAACATATGTGGACTACATTTCCACCACATCCATTCCAAAGACAAGATGTTGACAGCGTAAGAGATGTATCCAACGAAAATGTATCGAAAATGTATATTGATTGGACGTCGTGCACGGGCCAAAAAGTATATTAAAGATAAGATGTTTATAGCGTCTAGTAAAATGTATATTGAATGGACTTCCCTCACAGACCCAAAAAGTAAGACAAGATGCTCACAACGTAAGAGATGTACTCAACGAAAATGTATATTGAATGGATGTCACTCACGAGCCAAAAAATATATTAAAGATAATATGTTGGTAGCGTCTAGTTAAATGTATATTGAATGGACTTCACTCACGGGCCCAAAAAGTAAGACAAGATGTTGACATCGTAAGAGATGTACCCAACGGAAATGTATATTGAATGGGCGTTGCTCATAGGCCAAAAGGTATATTAAAGATCATCACTCATGGGCCAAAAAGTATATTAAAGACAAGATGTTGATAGTGTCTAGTTAAATGTATATTGAATGGACTTCGCTCACGGGCCCAAAAAGTAAGACAAGAGGATCACGGTGTAAGAGATGTACCCAACGAAAATGTGTATTGAATGGATGTCACTCACGGGCCAAAAAGTATATTAAAGATAAGATGTTGATAGCGTCTAGTTAAATGTATATCAAATGGACTTCGCTTACGGGCCCAAAAAGTAAGACAAGAGCCTCGCAGCATAAGAGATGTACCCAACGAAAATGTATATTGAATGGACATCGCTCACGGGTCAAAAAGTATATTAAAGATAAGATGTTGATAGCATCGAGTTAAATATATTGAATGGACTTTGCTCACGGGCCCAAAAAGTAAGACAAGATGTTGACAACGTAATTGAAGTACCCAACGAAAATGTATATTGAATGGACGTCACTCACAGGCCAAAAAGTATATTAAAGATAAGATGTTGATAATGTCTAGTTAAATGTATATTGAATGAACTTTGCTCACGAGCCCAAAAAGTAAGACAAGATGCCGACATCATAAGAGATGTACCCAACGAAAATGTATATTGAATGGACGTTGCTCACGGGCCAAAAAGTATATTAAAGATAAGATGTTGATAGCATCTAGTTAAATGTATATTGAATGGACTTCGCTCACGGGCCCAGAAAGTAAGACAAGACGCTGACAACGTAAGAGATGTACCCAACGAAAATGTATATTGAATGTACGTTGCTCACGGGCCAAAAAGTATATTAAAGATAAGATGTTGATAGCATCTAGCTAAATCTATATTGAATGGACTTGGCTCACGGGCCCAAAAAGTATATTAGAGAAAAATATGTTGATAGGGTTAGTGTCTAGTTTAAGAAATGTGATTTTGAAAGTTAAAGCAAAGTCTTAAAGATGATGTACTAACAAACAAAAATGTACATTGAAGAAAAATCGTTCCCAAATACAAAAAATATATTGAATAGACACCACTCATAAACAAGATGCTCAAACAATTATATAAAAAAAAAATTGAATGGACACCATTGCTCTTCTAATACCTTTAGGATAAGATGCTCAAATATGACATTGTTTATTGTTTATTCAAAATAAAAGATGCTCAAATATGACATTGTATATTGTTTATTCAAAATAGTTTTGGAAAAAAATATTTTTACTATTATCTATAATAAGTAAAATTTCAAAACTCTGGATAGTTTCCAATATCCTCAAAACTGCACTCCTAGACTAGGCAAGGAGGACCTATGCCTTTAAGACTATGACTTGTGAACCTATAGCTAACTCTTAAATTTTTGCCAAGTTTTCTACTAAACTTTACAAAAATAATTCATTTTACATCAATTTTTTCCTACAACATGTAAAATGTTCCCCTCGGCCTCTCTGCTCAGTCATGTTTCCATGCCCTTAATGCGTATTGGCCGACCATCAACCCCATCGCGCCAAGCCCATCTCTCTGGGTATGGATTAGTACCCGTCATATGGGGTCTGCAACTTCACAATGAGAAGAAAATGTAGAAAAGTTATATGGACTACAATTCCACACCATCCCATTCGTTGAGAAGATAGTTTCCTTACAGCGTAAGAATAGACACCAGTGACGAACATGATGGTCGGGCAATTGTATTCCACTAGCATGACTTTGAGCTCTTTGTGGTAACACTCTTTAACGACCCCATTTTCTAGTAAAAACGACCATATCTTGAAGTAATATTCGCCCAGTTTTGAAATGTCAATACATGCTTCCCAAAACCGTGTCAGTACAAAAAACTGGCAACTCCCCATGGCGGAAACCCCTTGTTCAGAGAAAATCATGGTCTGTTGAGAATAGGTGAACCACTAAATAAAGCAATCAAGTACAAGTGAAGAATAGGTGAACCGATAGTATCTGTGAAGAAGAGGTGAAAATATAAAGCAATCAAGTATAAGTGAAGGTGAAACGATGGAAGTAATAAGGACTGGGTTATAGAATTCTTAACGGTGTTGTTTAACCAATCTAGTTTTTTGTAATTTTATGTTGTTTAAATTGCATTTTTAAATGTATAAATTGTATGTTTTTTTTTTTTTAAAGTTCACATTAAGTTATTACTATATAAGTTATGTAGTTTTAAAATGTATATAATATAATTGTATAGTTTTAAAATGTTATAATATAAGTTGTGTTTCAAATACATTATTTTTTTAATATTTAGTATAACAAAATGATAAGAATATTTTGAATATTTAGTATAATAATATGATAAAAATATATTTTAATTTTTTAAATGATTAAGTAATAGTAAGTTGATTTAGTATAATTGTATGGAATGAGTTAATAAATGAACAAATTAATTGTTTTTGGCAAGTTTTTATTTGGATTGGGTAAAATTTTGTCTTAATTAATTTATTTTTTTCAACATTCATACAAGATCATTTTAAAATAGGCAAAAACCTCAAAGAGTGAAATTTATAGTGAAAATTCCTATTAATAAAGTGGAACTATAACTTTTATCAAAATACATATGGGATTTGGAGAAAATTTTCAATTAAAAA
>JZKD02S1595500.1:0-10037 GCA_000966675.3 Picea glauca
CATGAATATGTCCCTTTCCCATAATGATGATGTCATCTTATTACATGATTCCTTGATCACATGTATAGACTAGGTATTGAATATATTAATTTTCTTGTACTTCGATTGGTTTGTGCTGTTGTGATTGGACAGCACAAGAGCATCGGAGAGGAGTGAGGAACAACAGAGATTTAAGGAGAGCATTCATAAGGTATGTCCACTATCCATTTCTCTTAGTCCATTCTATAGTATAGATCTAGGGAAAGAGTAGTATTCTGTCTTGCTTTGTTCTAGATCCAGGTGGATCTAGGGAGATTGGTCTGTGTCCGCACTCACGAATTTATCCTGAAACAGTCGATGTCAGACAATTCTGTGGGGTCTACTAAAACAAGGAGGTCTGTCGACCATCCCTTGGTGATTTCCTCCAGGTCTTCTTTTGTCAGCTTATAATAAGACTGTAACTTCTCTTTGTTCTCATTAGCGTGTGTTTTTATGTAAATGAAGTGGTGGTCCGCGCTGAACTTCATTAAGGGCATAAACCTGAAGAGGGTATTCGAGGTTATCCGAGGCTTAGACTGGATGGCGTGCTTGAACTGATTGTAGTAGGCGTGGAATACAACATTGGATTTCCATTGTTTTCTCATATCATTCGAGTACCATAAGGTACTGAACTTCGTGTCTAAGGGCTCAAAAGGGTCGAGGTCCAGGAAGGTTGCAACTTCTAGTATCTCCCATGCAATGAAAGCTATAAGTATCAAGAGCCAACAATCCTGGGCTTCTCTATAGTCAATCTCTAGTTGATTCACTAGGTACTTCGCTCAGTTCATCTATAGTCCCTTTGCGCACTTTCCTGTGAGGTCAACTACAAAGTCGAATACTTGCATGGGTCGATTCTTGCGAACAAGCTTCCCTACGATTAGATGACATGCAAGGCACACTGTGCCACTATGAATAGAGGCTACCTTGTAGCCTTGTACTCCTTTCTCAACATCACCATAAGCTTCTTTGATATTCTAAGCAAGAGCGCGGTTCGCGGTATTTCCAGGATAGTAGTCATGGGGATTAGGGCCCTGCATGATAAGACATGTGATCCTATTGATCAGCACTGGATCAAATGTGATGTGGTTGTTCAACCATAGGTATCCTCCGTGGTAGCTTGCTAGGAGTAGCTTAACACAGGCATTGACTTCTTGGTGACGTCGAAAATGTGGGATCTTCATGACATTCAACAGAGTGGACTGCGCGAGGTTCATAGTCCTTTGTTGAGGGACAAGCTTCGAGTTCTTTCCCCTTGTTCTAGTTAGGTACTTTTGCGGGGAAAGCATCTTGTAGACTTTACGATCTCCCAAGTTGAAGTCACTGAACTTCAATGCTACAATCTTGTCTTGATGTTAAGAACCAAATATCAATATAGCATAGAAAAACCTCAGAAAAAGTACTCAACGCCTTGAAAAAGAGATAATTTCAGATAATAANAATACTTCCATGATCTCCTCTTTTAAACCATCCATCTTTGCCTCCAACTTAGCTTCCATCTCTTGTAGTTCATATTTTGTTACTATATTATTTTGTAAATCATTTATGTCCCTACCCATTTCTTCACCTTCATCAAGAGTCCAAGTGGGATTGTCTGGAGGCTTATTTGGTGTAGAAGTTCCCTTTTCGTGTGGCATGTTGGCCAAGTATCACTTTTGAACCTTGATTTTGAGGTGGTTCTGCAAGACAATATTTATTCTATTGTATATCCCAAGTTTCGGCCCTTCTGGGTATGAAAATTTATTTTATGTAGTTCTTTGATATTTCTTCTCTGCAGTGCCACAGGTCTGATCAAAATTGGATGTGCCAAGTGAAATTGACAGTAACTTCCCCACAACTTTCCGATTTTTGGCCTTTCCAGAAAATCTCACTTGTATAGCATTCCCCGCACAAAATAATTGATATAAAATTCTGAAACTTGTGCCAGAAATACTACAGACTGTCCACGATCCAATGAAACTAGTTCCACTCAATTTGGATACTCTATGAAGAAGTTATGATTTTTTTACCTGGAACACCTTCTTGAGACTAGTCAATAGGACTAGTCAGATACCCTATCTTACACAGGGTGTATATACAAATTTAAGATGACCCAGAAGACCTTGAGCTCTGATACCATATGTTAAGAACCAAATATCAATATAGCATAGAAAAACCTCAGAAAAAGCACTCAATGCCTTGAAAAAGAGATAATTTCAGACAATAAGCCTCTTCAAGGGGGAAACCTCCTTTTACCCCACTTAAATGTTCAAGTACAAGATGATTCCAAATGAAAATGTCTCCGTGGTATATATAGGAGACTAGGAAGTATAATTACAACTAATGGAATAAAGCTGACATAAATAAAATAACATTACTAATGTAATATTCCCTAATTAAGGGGTAATGAGAGAATATTAGGGCTTAACACTTGATCTATGCGGACTACGCGTACCCCTTTCGGCAGGTATACAGTGACTAGAGTGTTTTCGAAGTCTCTAGGCATGTTGTCTCTGTTGATTACACTGCTCAGAGGTGGTATGTAAGAAGGTAGGATGGATGGAACCAACCTCGCATTGGCCATATCATATTTATGTTTGGTTCTACGTTCTACGCCTACTCGGGATGCTCCTACTCGAGAAGTCGATGAGGAGGCTTGCACTCCTCTCGTTGATGATGCATGTAAACCTGTAAACAACCCTCATTCCGACATGACTCTTTCGGTTCTGAGGCTAGCGAGTACCTCTCTTGCAGATTCTTCGGCTACGCTAAATTCGTCGGACATACGCACTCAGAAATAAAAATTAGTCGGGGTTCACAATGATCTCAGATATTGTACTAGGATGACCAACTAGATCATAATTACCATTGTATACAACTACTATTCTGAGGGCTTCTAATTCTCAGTTGGCAAAAGTGTTCTTCGTGCATGGCACGATGAACTAAATAAAAAATTCAACAACAGTTTGCTTGCAATGGGCATGAAGCTTCCATTAACATTGATCTATCCATTATGGTGTGNTGGCACGACGAACTAAATAAAAAATTCAGCAACAGTCTGCTTGCAATGGGCATGAAGCTTCCATTAACATTGATCTATCCATTATGGTGTGGTCCAATGATCTAGTGATGATCCTTTAATGCTTTTTTGTCCATTCGAGGCAGAAGTCGAATGGGTATATCGATCCAACGACTATATCGCTTCGTCACAATGAAGTGTCATAGGTCATTGTTTTGATATCTCGACAAAGCTCCCATTCTACAAATTTTCTTTCTACGATGCTCTATCTGGAATCTTCAGCAACTTTTCAATCTTTGTCGTCTTCTTACTTAAATTTCTAGCTTTCTTTCCAGTGAGATTCATCTCAGTAGTTTTTTTCCCGTTCTGGTTCCTGTTTTCCTTGGATATATTTACTTTGCGTTGTTGAGGTTCTTTCTTAGGGTTCGAGTATAACTTCTCTTCTTTATCTGAGATAGAAACTTCAGTCTTCTATGAGTCCTATGGTATTCTGATAACTTTGACATATGGGTTCCTAGTGTGATATATATTCAATATGTTCTCTTGTTCTCCAATCAATTGTGTGATCCTTTTGGTCATGAATTATTTTAACTCTTGTCTTTGTTGTTCTAAAACTTTTTCTTCTTCCTTCTTTTTGGCTTGATCTCTTTCAATCCAAGGACTTCCAAGTAACATAGTAAATGGGGCATTGTCCTCAATAAATTTGATAATCTAAAAATCTTCTTCTATGGAAGTTCCATTAGCATTCATAGATATCTGATTGAGCCTTCCACATAGGTTCACTAGTTTCCCTCTGAATANAGATGATTCCAAATGAAAATGTCTCCTTGGTATATATAGGAGACTAGGAAGTATAATTACAACTAATGGAATAAAGCTGACATAAATAAAATAACATTACTAATGTAATATGCCCTAATTAAGGGGTAATGAGAGAATATTAGGTCTTAACACTTGATCTATGCGGACTACGCGTACCCCTTTCGGCAGGTATACAGTGACTAGAGTGTTTTCGAAGTCTCTAGGCATGTTGTCTCTGTTGATTACACTGCTCGGAGGTGGTATGTAAGAAGGTAGGATGGATGGAACCAACCTCGCATTGGCCATATCATATTTATGTTTGGTTCTACGTTCTATGCCTACTCGGGATGATCCTACTCGAGAAGTCGACGGGGAGGCTTGCACTCCTCTCGTTGATGATGCATGTAAACCTGTAAACAACCCTGATTCCGACATGACTCTTTCGGTTCTGAGGCTAGCGAGAACCTTTCTTGCAGATTCTTCGGCTACGCTAAATTCGTCGGACATACGCACTCAGAAAGAAAAATTAGTCAGGGTTCACAATGATCTCAGATATTGTACTAGGATGACCAACTAGATCATAATTACCATTGTATACAACTACTATTCTGAGGGCTTCTAATTCTCAGTTGGCAAAAGTGTTCTTCGTGCATGGCACGATGAACTAAATAAAAAATTCAACAACAGTTTGCTTGCAATGGGCATGAAGCTTCCATTAACATTGATCTATCCATTATGGTGTGGTCCAATGATCTAGTGATGATCCTTTAATGCTTTTTTGTCCATTCGAGGCAGAAGTCGAATGGGTATATCGATCCAACGAMTATATCGCTTCGTCACAATGAAGTGTCATAGGTCATTGTTTTGATATCTCGACAAAGCTCCCATTCTACAAATTTTCTTTCTACGATGCTCTATCTGGAATCTTCAGCAACTTTTCAATCTTTGTCGTCTTCTTACTTAAATTTCTAGCTTTCTTTCCAGTGAGATTCATCTCAGTAGTTTTTTTCCCGTTCTGGTTCCTGTTTTCCTTGGATATATTTACTTTGCGTTGTTGAGGTTCTTTCTTAGGGTTCGAGTATAACTTCTCTTCTTTATCTGAGAAAGTGTTCTTCGTGCATGGCACGACGAACTAAATAAAAAATTCAGCAACAGTCTGCTTGCAATGGGCATGAAGCTTCCATTAACATTGATCTATCCATTATGGTGTGGTCCAATGATCTAGTGATGATCCTTTAATGCTTTTTTGTCCATTCGAGGCAGAAGTCGAATGGGTATATCGATCCAACGACTATATCGCTTCGTCACAATGAAGTGTCATAGGTCATTGTTTTGATATCTCGACAAAGCTCCCATTCTACAAATTTTCTTTCTACGATGCTCTATCTGGAATCTTCAGCAACTTTTCAATCTTTGTCGTCTTCTTACTTAAATTTCTAGCTTTCTTTCCAGTGAGATTCATCTCAGTAGTTTTTTTCCCGTTCTGGTTCCTGTTTTCCTTGGATATATTTACTTTGCGTTGTTGAGGTTCTTTCTTAGGGTTCGAGTATAACTTCTCTTCTTTATCTGAGATAGAAACTTCAGTCTTCTATGAGTCCTATGGTATTCTGATAACTTTGACATATGGGTTCCTAGTGTGATATATATTCAATATGTTCTCTTGTTCTCCAATCAATTGTGTGATCCTTTTGGTCATGAATTATTTTAACTCTTGTCTTTGTTGTTCTAAAACTTTTTCTTCTTCCTTCTTTTTGGCTTGATCTCTTTCAATCCAAGGACTTCCAAGTAACATAGTAAATGGGGCATTGTCCTCAATAAATTTGATAATCTAAAAATCTTCTTCTATGGAAGTTCCATTAGCATTCATAGATATCTGATTGAGCCTTCCACATAGGTTCACTAGTTTCCCTCTGAATAACCCTATTCCACTCAGTGAAGGGGTCATAATAGGCCTCCCTATAGCTTCCCAAGTTCTTTTTGTCATAACATTCACCTATGTTTTCTCATCCAGAACACAATCAATGTCGAAGTCTCCTATTCTTACCTCGATGCATTATTTATTGTTAAAGACCTTTGATAATCTAACATGACAATGATCACTCAAGGTGTCTTGTATCTATAGTAACATCTTGTTTGATTCTCTCTAGGGTTCTATTATTTCTGGATCTTCCTTAGGGTTTTATTCTTTCAGATTCATGCCTTCAATTTTAGCAATCATTCTAGGGCAATCTAATACTTCGTGCTCCAAAGATTTGTAACAAAGACAACTAGGTCTTCCACCAGGGCATTCCTTAGCAAGATGTCCCGGTTTTCTGCAACTGTAATAGAGGGTTAATCCTCTCTTTCTTTTAAATGATCCCCAACCTCTTATGTACTACGCACTATGGTTATGGTAGCTAGCCTAAAAAAAATTCTTTCGAGGATCCTGCATCTTCTTGTTAGTCCAGACATTCTTTCTATGCATAGGTATAACATATCTATCAAATCTATTCATATCAAACTTTCTTTCATCTATCAGAGCCCTAGTTTTCAAGCTAGGATAGAATCTATAAAACATACCTAGATCCATACTCTAGAAACAAATTTTTTTACTTATTTTACTTTTGCAGAGAACAAAGATTCCAGATCTAAAAACTTTTTACTATTCTTACCTCGCACAAAGCTTACAGATCTTACCTCTTTTCTACAGATCTGACCTTTTTTCCTTAGAAACTTCTACTTTTACCTTTCTTAGAGCACAAAGAGTTCAGATATTGCTTCTTTTCTTCAAATCTGGCCTTCTCTTTTTAGCACAAAGCTTCACGGGTCGAATGAAAATCTATGCACTAGGGAAACAAGTCTATGCACAAAGCTTTCACAGTTTCTAGATCGAATCTTTGCACAAATATTTTCTTTCTCAGTTCCCAACAATCATAGTTCTAGTCCCAGCAACAGAACCATTTGTTGGCATAGGGGAAAACCCGGGGTTCAACGCTTACAAAAGTGCACCAACAAAACCCTAATTACCAACCCTTTCGGCAACACCTGCAAAGCAGATGAAGTCTCACCTGAGGTAGAGGCAGGGGTGGTTGTAAGACTCCGGTGTCTGCAACCTTAGCTGGGACACAGCTCTGTGATTTCAACACTTAGCAAGAACTTAGCATAGGTCATTCATCAATATACATTCCTTATTATACTTCACAAAAGTTACAGAGCATTGCAGCATTCACTTAGATCTAAGATTTCAGCACTTAGTAAGAGAAAAACAGATCAAATCCACTAGATCAACACTAAGCATATTCATATATATTAGATATAACATTCATTCACATCTCAGAAGCACAAAGAAAGAATATATCTATACAATCTAATCTAAGCACTTAGCAATATGAAACATCTAAGAATAAGCACAAAGCACAACACACAGTATTTACGTGGCTCACCCCCACCCTGGGGCTACATCCACCAACTCTTCTTCTGTATTANTGGCACGACGAACTAAATAAAAAATTCAGCAACAGTCTGCTTGCAATGGGCATGAAGCTTCCATTAACATTGATCTATCCATTATGGTGTGGTCCAATGATCTAGTGATGATCCTTTAATGCTTTTTTGTCCATTCGAGGCAGAAGTCGAATGGGTATATCGATCCAACGACTATATCGCTTCGTCACAATGAAGTGTCATAGGTCATTGTTTTGATATCTCGACAAAGCTCCCATTCTACAAATTTTCTTTCTACGATGCTCTATCTGGAATCTTCAGCAACTTTTCAATCTTTGTCGTCTTCTTACTTAAATTTCTAGCTTTCTTTCCAGTGAGATTCATCTCAGTAGTTTTTTTCCCGTTCTGGTTCCTGTTTTCCTTGGATATATTTACTTTGCGTTGTTGAGGTTCTTTCTTAGGGTTCGAGTATAACTTCTCTTCTTTATCTGAGATAGAAACTTCAGTCTTCTATGAGTCCTATGGTATTCTGATAACTTTGACATATGGGTTCCTAGTGTGATATATATTCAATATGTTCTCTTGTTCTCCAATCAATTGTGTGATCCTTTTGGTCATGAATTATTTTAACTCTTGTCTTTGTTGTTCTAAAACTTTTTCTTCTTCCTTCTTTTTGGCTTGATCTCTTTCAATCCAAGGACTTCCAAGTAACATAGTAAATGGGGCATTGTCCTCAATAAATTTGATAATCTAAAAATCTTCTTCTATGGAAGTTCCATTAGCATTCATAGATATCTGATTGAGCCTTCCACATAGGTTCACTAGTTTCCCTCTGAATAGCCCTATTCCACTCAGTGAAGGGGTCATAACAGGCCTCCCTATAGCTTCCCAAGTTCTTTTTATCATAACATTCACCTATGTTTCCTCATCCAGAACACAATCAATGTCGAAGTCTCCTATTCTTACCTCGATGCATTCTTTATTGTTAAAGACCTTTGATAATCTAACATGACAATGATCACTCAAGGTGTCTTGTATCTATAGTAACATCTTGTTTGATTCTCTCTAGGGTTCTGTTATTTCTGGATCTTCCTTAGGGTTTTCTTCTTTCAGATTCATGCCTTCAATTTTAGCAATCATTCTAGGGCAATCTAATACTTCGTGCTCCAAAGATTTGTAACAAAGACAACTAGGTCTTCCACCAGGGAATTCCTTAGCAAGATGTCCCGGTTTTCTGCAACTGTAATAGAGGGTTAATCCTCTCTTTCTTTTAAATGATCCCCAACCTCTTATGTACTGCGCACTAGGGTTATGGTAGCTAGCCTACAAAAAATTCTTTCGAGGATCCTGCATCTTCTTGTTAGTCCAGACATTCTTTCTATGCATAGGTATAACATATCTATCAAATCTATTCATATCAAACTTTCTTTCATCTATCAGAGCCCTAGTTTTCAAGCTAGGATAGAATCTATAAAACATACCTAGATCCATACTCTAGAAACAAATTTTTTTACTTATTTTACTTTTGCAGAGAACAAAGATTCCAGATCTAAAAACTTTTTACTATTCTTACCTCGCACAAAGCTTACAGATCTTACCTCTTTTCTACAGATCTGACCTTTTTTCCTTAGAAACTTCTACTTTTACCTTTCTTAGAGCACAAAGAGTTCAGATATTGCTTCTTTTCTTCAAATCTGGCCTTCTCTTTTTAGCACAAAGCTTCACGGGTCGAATGAAAATCTATGCACTAGGGAAACAAGTCTATGCACAAAGCTTTCACAGTTTCTAGATCGAATCTTTGCACAAATATTTTCTTTCTCAGTTCCCAACAATCATAGTTCTAGTCCCAGCAACAGAACCATTTGTTGGCATAGGGGAAAACCCGGGGTTCAACGCTTACAAAAGTGCACCAACAAAACCCTAATTACCAACCCTTTCGGCAACACCTGCAAAGCAGATGAAGTCTCACCTGAGGTAGAGGCAGGGGTGGTTGTAAGACTCCGGTGTCTGCAACCTTAGCTGGGACACAGCTCTGTGATTTCAACACTTAGCAAGAACTTAGCATAGGTCATTCATCAATATACATTCCTTATTATACTTCACAAAAGTTACAGAGCATTGCAGCATTCACTTAGATCTAAGATTTCAGCACTTAGTAAGAGAAAAACAGATCAAATCCACTAGATCAACACTAAGCATATTCATATATATTAGATATAACATTCATTCACATCTCAGAAGCACAAAGAAAGAATATATCTATACAATCTAATCTAAGCACTTAGCAATATGAAACATCTAAGAATAAGCACAAAGCACAACACACAGTATTTACGTGGCTCACCCCCACCCTGGGGCTACATCCACCAACTCTTCTTCTGTATTATCTTCAGTCAATCAGGTTATAGCATAGATCTTATCAAAATCATACTCCGCATAGGACAGGAGATTTGTGCGCACCTCACCAGATCCTCCTTCCCCGAGTAGATCTAGCACAGAGCCTCCTTACAATCTGTGCACTCAACACTTAAATTACTTGCACTCAGCTCTGCAAGTTTATCACATAGATCAACTCTTAGCACTTCTCCACTACTAACTTTTATTTTTGGCCTTTTCTTATATTGCCTAGAATTCTGCTTATACATTTACAAAAGTCGGCCTAAGCGTGTGTAAACCCATGCGTCGGCTCCCTCGTATCTGACCCTAAAACCCTACACCTGCCCGCTCTTCGAACCCTACACGTCCTTCCTCTGCCGCCTCCTTCTCATCCACCGAGACCTTCCTCGCATCATTCAATGGA
>JZKD02S1595501.1:0-10037 GCA_000966675.3 Picea glauca
GGGGGGGATAGAGAGAGATATTTCATGTTAGTAGGAATGTGCATGCATTCTTGTTCCTAATAACTTGTGTGCTTTAGGATTGTGCACATGTTCCTAAATCATGTGTGTGTTCTTGTTCCTAATAATGCATGTGTGATTTAGGAAATTGCACACATTCTTAAAGAATGCACGCATTATTTGCATTTCAATTTTTTTTTAGGAACACGCATGTGTTCATAAAAAATTTGAGTTGGCAAACGTGTGTGGCATTTCAGTGAGTACCGAGGCTATAGGATTAATAATGCATGCTCATTTCTATGAACACACGCACATTCCTGCATGCGTGCATTCCTTCACACCCCATTGCCACTTTTTCATCCATCAACTTTGTGCAGTCCCCCTCATAGTATTCAATAATACCAAGTAGTTCTCAACGTGTTCATGATTCATACATGATCATCACATTTGACACTAATACAAACATCATATAATTAAAAAGAGTTTGAAGCATAAATATAATCCAAGTGTATTGATCAACAAAAATTGGATTGTCCACACAGCAAAATGCCTTTAAATAATAAAATGTCAAGTAATAATAATTTTAGTCAAAGAGGGGCATTACAAAAAGGAAATATCGACAATCGGAATTTATCTGACCTTGATTCGAACGAAACTCATAAATATAGGGATAATTGAAAAACTGACTTGGAGAAGCATACTTGGGAAAAGAAAATACAAAGTCCCGAGGAGATATAAAGAAACCTAGAAGACCAAAACTAAATTGTCCCAGCAATGATGGCTAGGAAAGGGAAGAATATAAAGCTAAGAGACAAGACCCTATTTGACAACACAGTATTTCCAATAGAGGATGAGTACCTTTAGTAACCACTCACACAACTAGATCAAATATCAACACATCAATGTTTTTATGTGGTAAAACCCTTGTGGGGAAACATCCATGGCCCCAGCCAATGCAACCACTTGAGTCAATTTATNTGTTCCTAATAACGTGTGTGCTTTAGGATTGTGCACATGTTCATAAATCATGTGTGTGTTCTTGTTCCTAATAATGCATGTGTGATTTAGGAAATTGCACACATTCTTAAAGAATGCACGCATTATTTGCATTTCAAATTTTTTTTAGGAACACACATGTGTTCATAAAAAATTTGAGTTGGCAAACGTGTGTGGCATTTCAGTGAGTACTGAGGCTGTAGGATTAATAATGCATGCTCATTTCTATGAACACACGTGCATTCCTGCATGCATGCATTCCTTCACACCCCATTGCCACTTTTTCATCCATCAACTTTGTGCACTCCCCCTCATAGTATTTAATAATACCAAGTAGTTCTCAACGTGTTCATGATTCATACATGATCATCACATTTGACACTATTACAAACATCATATAATTAAAAAGAGTTTGAAGCATAAATATAATCCAAGTGTATTGATCAACAAAAATTGGATTGTCCACACATCAAAATGCCTTTAAATAATAAAATGTCAAGTAATAATAATTTTATTCAAAGAGGGGCATTACAAAAAGGAAATATCGACAATCGAAATTTATCTGACCTTGATTCGAATGAAACTCATAAATATAGGGATAATTGAAAAACTGACTTGGAGAAGCATACTTGGGAAAAGAAAATACAAAGTCCCGAGGAGATATAAAGAAACCTAGAAGACCAAAACTATTTGTCCCAGCAATGATGGCTAGGAAAGGGAAGAATATAAAGCTAAGAGACAAGACCCTATTTGACAACACAGTATTTCCAATAGAGGATGAGTACCTTCAGTAACCACTCACACAACTAGATCAAATATCAACACATCAATGTTTTTATGTGGTAAAACCCTTGTGGGGAAACATCCATGGCCCCAGCCAATGCAACCACTTGAGTCAATTTATTAATGCAGAAGAAAATGTATTACAAAGATTTTTTCACAATCGATGATCGAAAAATTACCCTCCATGCTCTTTAAATAAAGATCATGTATCAATCGGGTGTTAATCAACGGATCAATGTAGTCATTAAGATCAAGGAGAATATGAGTCGTCGAATCACTCTAGAATTTCAGGAACAAATCATGATCGTCATATTACAAATTCATACTAAATAAACGCACTAAGAAACACACTTTAACCTAATGACACATTAGACCAAGTTGATCTTAACTAACTCCTAAGTGTATAAATACCCTAACATCCCTCCTTAAGAACAACTTGGGATAGGATTGAAGGATTTGCAAAGGCGACACAATAGGAGAAGGAAGGAGGCATTAGAGCTTATCCCCCCTTAATGAAAACTTCATGAACTCCTAACATAGATTGAATCTTGGAAAACTTTGTTTTTATATGAGGCTTTGTGAAAATGTCTACAACTTGATCTTCTGAAGGGAAAAAGAGAACCTCAATAACTCAATCATGAATGAGATTTCATATGAAGTGCACGTGTAGCTCCATGTGTTTTTTTCACCAATGTTGAATTGGATCCTTGGAAATCTTGATGGCACTCTAATTGTCGCACCAGAGGGTGGTCATATGTTGTTGATGGAATCCAAAATCTCAAAGGATTTGTCGAAGCCATAAGGCTTATTGACTTACATTAATCATTTCTCAATACTCTACTTCTGCCAAAGAAAGACCAATAGCTTGTTGTTTCTTACAGTCCCAAGTGACAATTCCAAAACCAAGGCTGAAAACATAGATTGCAGTAGACTTCTGATCAAGGAAACTTTTAGGGCCTAATTTCCATTTTTTCTAAAAATGATTCGCCCAAATTCTATAAGATAAAATTATTTTAGCTTAAAAATCGCCAAAATTATATACAAACTATATAAAGTCCTTATAAATTTGAATATTTTTTAAAAAATATCGCCAAACATTTTGTAGTTTGCATATTAAGGACTAGTAAGATTCACCAAGGTTTCTACATTTTAGAATAAATTTTCATCCTTAAAATTATCCCTGCTTTCAATCATCAGGGTCATCGACCCAATCTAAATCAATGAAACCAACCAGCAAAGGAGTCCCCCTTGAACTGTAATGTATCCCAAACTAAATAGTACCCCAAACATATTGAAGTGTCCTTTTAACTTCTTTCCAATGGCTTTCATGGGGCGTTTGCATATATCGAGCAACAAGACCAATAACAAAGGAAATATTTGGATAGGTATGAGTCAATTATAAGACGCTACTAACTAAATAGCAGTACAAGGTGGCATCAGCTTCAGGAGAAGTACAAGTGCCAACAAGTTTGACTCTAGATTAGAAGGGACAAGGGGTTGGTTTAGAATCATCCATGTGAAATCGACAAAGAAGGTCACAAGCATACTCAAACTAGAAAATAAATATTCCTAAATTGGTTTGCAATACTTGGAGGCCAATAAAATAATGCAAGTAGCCTAAGTCTGTGATTTCAAACTTCTTTTTAAGGTTGGATTTCACATGGGTTAAAAAATTTGGGTCACTACCAGTGAGGATAAGGTCATCAACAGAAAGAACAAGGATTATGAGACAACTTCCTACTTTGTTGGTATAGACATTAATGTCAGAATGACATCTATAAAATTCAATATCAGGAAGAAATTTGTCCATTTGGCATACCAAGCTCCAGGAGCTTGCTTAAGACCATAAGGCAGCAAAAAAGGATGGAGTAATTATGGACATAGCCAGGAGTTTGTTCCATGTATATTTCTTCTTGCAAATCCTAATGCAAGAAGGCATATTTAACATCCATCTGATGGACTTCCCATTTATGTGAAGTAGCAAGGGATAGAACAAGGTGGATGGAATTCATTTTGGTTATAAGAGAAAAAATTTCATTATAGTCATTGCCTTAAACGTGAGAGAACCCTTTGGAAACTAACTAGGCCTTATGTATTTCAACACTTCCATATAATGCATACTTAGTTTTGTACACCCATTTACATCTGACAAGTTTTCTTCATTTTGGAAGAGGTACAAGATCCCAAGTATCGTTTTCCATCAAAGAGAGATACTCTTCATTCATTGTTTTGTCCCAATTTGGATGACCTCAAGCTTCATCATGAATGTAAGTCCATGCCACATTATCAAATACACAGAAGTGGATTACATCTAGCTTCATTTTATTCCATTCTTATTCCGATATTATATTTTTTAGAGGCTTTGTGGGAGTGTGATTTACTATTTAATCTGCATAGCTAATGGCCTTCTCCCAATAATGAATACTTAATCCTTTAGATTGGATCATACAATTATCCATTTCTTTTAATGTGTGATTCTTTCTTTCAACAACAATATTTTGTTTCAGTGTATATGGAATAGTATGTTTCATTTGAATGCCCTATGCATTGAAGTAACTCGTAAATTTATTGTTAACATATTCATCTCTATTATCTATTCTTAACCTTTAAAGTTGATGTCGAGATTGTTTTTATACAAGGGCCTTGTAAGCCAAAAACTTGTCAAGCACTTTGATCTTAAGTTTTAAGAAGTAAACCAAAGTGTGTCTGAAGGAGTCATCAATGAAAGTTAAAAAATAGTTGCACCCAGAGAAAGAAGGAGAAGAAATTGGATGACACAAATCATTGTGAACAAGCTGCAAAGGGGTTGAGGCATGCCAAGAGACACATTTGTCAAAGTTGTCTCGATTATGTTTGTTGAGAATACAACCGGCACAAACACCATCTCTGGAGGAAACAAGAGGAAGACCAGTCACCACGTGTGGATTACATAGTTGTTTCAATGAGAAATAGTTTAGATCACCGAATTTATCATGAGAAAGTTTGTTCAAATCATCACTATAAACAACAAAAATGGAAGGAAACGATGATGACCTGAAGTTGTCAAACTTGTACAACCTGGTAATGTCATCAACAATTCTAGTTCTGAGGACATGCTTAGGATATTTTAAATCCTTGGTTACATCTTGGTGATGTGAAAACTCTATATGTTTACCTTCACCTGAATAAGTGATTTGATACACTGATATAAGGTTGCAGGAAAGACTTGGAACACATAATACATCATTGAAGTGACCATTATTACCGAAGTTTTTCCAGACCCTACGACACTAAGACATATATCATCATCGACAAATATTTTCTTGGTGTTGTATTCATTAAGAGCAGAAAATATGGATTTATCCTTAGCCATATGATAAGATGTTCTAGAATCAATAATCCACTCATCAAAAGAAGAAGTATAAGTTGCATTGAAGGAGAAACCAAAACTAGAAAGTCCATGTCCATGAGAAGAAGAAGAAGAATCAATATTGATGTTTTGCTTCTTCATCACTGCTTCTAAGGATTCCACATTTTTAAAACATTTATACTCCACTTGATCATCTTTCCCACAAAAGTTGCAATGTCTTTCAATCTTCATACTTTTGGATTTTTCTCGTTTGTCGCCATTAGGAGAAAAAGATGACAGAGAGGGTTTGGGACCCTTGTTTTGCTTATTATTGTGGTGAGGATGTTGCTTCTTGGGATTCTTGGATTTATATTTCTATTGGACCACTAAGACGTTTTTGGATGTACCTACATTGTTAATCAATCCAAGTTTCACAATCTTATCTTTCTCTCAAATCAGAGCATCATAAAATGACTCAAGAGATGGTTTTTTATAAGCACTCCTTAGAGATTCCTTTAGGATATTTAGACATTTAGGAGTTATTTAATATATACTTGGTCTAATGTGTCATCAAGTAAAAATGTGTTTCTTAGTGCATTTCTTTAGTATGCATTTGTAGTTAGAAAATCCGGCGATCACGATATGTTCTCAACATAGAGTGATCCAATGGTTCATATTCACCTCGATCTTAATGAATACATTGATATGTGGATTAACACATAATTGGTCCATTATATCTATTTACAAATCATGGAGGTTCATTTTTCAATGATCGATTGTGAGAAAATATCTTTGTAATCTTTTTCTTTTGCATTAATAAATTTCTCCAAGTGGTTGCATTGGTTGGGGTCATGGATGTTTCCCTGTAGGGGTTTTACCACGTCAAAATATCGATGTGTTGATCTTTGATATGGTTGTGTGAGTGGTTATTGAAGGTGTTCGTCCTCTGTTGGAATACCTGTGTTGTTGAACATGGTATCATAGCCTATTTGAAGATTCACTCTCGTTGTAGATCGAGATTGTGAAGCCAAGTTGCCTCATCTCTATTTTCTGCCATTTATGCACATTTCTGGGCTAGGAGGACTATTTCATTGCATATGGAGCGCTCGTTTCAGCCGAGAACACTTTTTTTCACTCGAAAAGGTTTTTGGTTTCCCAAGATACGGCCATTTCAATCAAATCTGGAGGTATAAAGCCTGAATACACCCTTTTTAAACTTGTGCAGAGTATTATTTCAGTTTTATATTGTTTTTTTCTGGGTTGCTACTCTTTTATATCTGCTTATGTTATTTTCCCCGCACCCTGTGCGATCTCGGCAAATCAGAAACAGATAGGAAAAGGTGCATTTTTCGGGTAAGCTAACTGAGATCTAACCTTTGTTGTCATCAAGAAGAGAAAAAATTTTCTTGTGTGAAAAGATTTTTTTATGAGCATGCTCTCCAAGGTCATCTTCAACAACAACAACAATAATCATCCTTCTAAAAAATACAACATTGTTTTGCTAGCTCACTTGGTTAAAAGTTGTCTTATTAAGTAAGAGGCCTTGAGTTCAAGTCTCTTTTTTGTTAATTTTTTTTTTAATTTCATGCATCCATTGTAAAGTGTATTTTACCTCAAGTATAAAAGTGAATCACTATAAGTAGCTTTAATATTTCATTTTAAAGTTATTTATTTTGCATGCAACTTTCTTTTATAAAGTAACTTCATTGTAAAAGTGATCCTGCTTCTTTTTATAAAAGTGGGTCACTTCATAAAGCAACTTATTTGTAAATGTGAGTTTATTTGGAAAGGTATCACCACGTAGACCAACTTCTACTTTCCACATGGTTCTTTGGTTACCATTTATGTCTTTTTTTAAAGGACATAACTTTACATCCGAAGTCTATTTTCAGTGTTGTTTTTTTAAACCGCCTATTTTTTCAAGATCTTTCCATTCAAATCATTAGTTTCAGTTTTTAAATCCATATTATCTACATTTTTAATATGGTTTCTTCCAGTGATCTTTTTCTTACCAACACCAATTACTTCCAATGGAAATCTCATTTGGAGGATTTATTAAGAAGTAAAGGCATGTACCGGATTACCTTGGGAAAAGAAAAAGAACCCATTGATGATGAAAAGAAAGTCAAATGGGATAATATTAATTATGAAGCACATGGACTAATCGGAATGTCCATCCCTCGTGATTTAAGGTTCCACCTTCAATAAATTGATGACCCCGATGAAGCTTGGGAAAAGCTTGAATCTATGTTTGGTAAACACAATATTATTCGAGCACATTAGTTAGAAAATCAGATATTGACTTTAATTCCAAATGATTTTTATTCCATTGAAGACTATCTATCCAAGTTTAAAACACTTAGAATTTTATGTGAAGAGTGTAACATAAAGTTGGAGGAAGAGCGTTGCATATATATTATTATTTCTAAGTTAGGTAGTGCATATTATTTCTTTGTATCTACATTTTATGCCATGAGAGGGGTTCTAGGGAAAGCTTATCAAAAACCCACTCTCGAGTCCTTTTTTGATGCTTTGATTAGAGAGCAAGATAATATTGTACAACTAGGAGTGATCAGTACTATAGGTGCCTCCAACAAAGCCTTAGTCGCCTAGTGGAAAGATAAACCCAAGAATCCCAAGAAGCAACATCCTTGCCACAAAAAGCAGCAAAACAATGGTCCCAAACCCACTCAGAAAACTTCAGTTCCTAATGGTGACAAAGGAGAAAAATCTAAAAATAAGAAGACTGACAGACATTGCAAATTTTGTGGGAAAGATGGCCGTGATGAGTTCAAATGTTTCAAGAATATGGAATCTTTAGAAGAAGTGATGAAGAAGCAAAACATCATGATTGATTCTACTTCTTCTTCTTCCTCTCATGGACATGCACTTTCTGCTTCTAGTTTCTCCTTAATGCAACTTCTACTTCTTCTTTTGATGAGTGGCTTATTGATTATGGAGCATATTATCATATGGCTAGGGATAAAGCCATATTTTCTACTCTAAATGAATGTAACACCAAGAAAATATTTGTTGGTGATGATATATCTCTTAGTGTTGAAGGATCTGGAACAATTCAAGTAGATAATGGTCATTTCAACGATGTATTATGTGTTCCATGTCTTTCATGTAACCTTCTATCAGTATATCAAATCACTCATTTAGGTGAAGGTAAAACCGTAGAGTTTTCATCTCACCAACTTGTAAGCAAGGATCTAAATGATCCTCAATATGTTCTTGCAACTAGAATTGATGATCATATTACCAGGTTGTACAAGTTTGACAAATTTGGGTCATCATCTTTTCCATCAGTTTTTGTTGCTCATAGCGATGACTTGAGCAAACTTTGGCATGAGCGGTTTGGTCATCTAAACTATCGCTCATCGCAGAAACTATGTAATCAATAGATGGTGTCTAGTATTCTTATTTTTTCATGCAAAGATGGTGTTTATGTTGGTTGTGTTCTGAGTAAACATCATCAGGACAATTTTGACAAACATGCCTCTCGGCATGCCTCAAGCCCTTTGCAGCTTGTTCATAGTGACTTGTGTGGTCCACTTTATTCTCCTTCTTTTTCTGGGTGCAAGTATTTCTTAACTTTCATTGATGAATTTTCCATATGTACTTGGGTTTACTTATTAAAACTTAAGGGAGAAGTTTTTGACAAGTTTCTACCCTTCAGGGCGCTTGTGGAAAATCAATTTGGACATCAAATTCAAATATTAAGAACAGATAATAGAGGCGAATATGTGAACAATAATTTTACAAGTTACTGCTACACAGGGCATCCAAATGCAACACAGTGTTCCAGATACACCATAGAAAAATGTTGTATCTGAGAGAAACAACCGCACATTAAAAGAAATGGCTAATTGTATTATCCAATATAAGGGATTAAGTCTAAAGTATTGGGTGGAATCCATCAACTATGCAAATTACATAGTAAAACACACTCCCACAAAGGCTCTTAAAAATATAACACCAGAAGAAGCTTGGAATAAAATTAAACCATATGTAAGTCACTTCTATGTATTTTGCAGTATAGCATGGGCTCACATTCCTGATGAGAAAAGGAAAGCATTGCATCCTAAAAGTGAGAAGTGTATATTTATTGGTTATTCTGAAGATGTCGAAGGTTACAAACTTCTTCAACCACATTGTAATGAAATTATTATTAGAAGAGATGTTAAATTTGATGAAAATATCTTGGTATGCAAGCCTAATTCGACGATTGTGCCTTCTTTGGCCTACGATCCATCTATGACATTTGTGCCTGCTTTTGTTCCTATTATCTTTTCTTCTTCAAATGATGACGGTGAGAATGAAAATCCACCTCTGCCTTCTCACCTTCCTACAAATGAGTCCATTGAACCTGAACCAACACTAGCACCATCGCTTCCTAGATGGGTTTCTTCAACACTAGAAGTAGAAAGTGATCTTGTCAGTGATCCTTCAGATCAACGTCAGAAACGTTCTCAGTTCCAATGAGCCTCTTATCTTTTGGCTCAATTTTAGAGACTTGTGATCCAGAGACATTTGCAAAAGTTTCAAGTCATCCAGATTGGGATACAAAAATGAATGAAGAGTATATTTCTTTAATGGAAAATGATACTTGGGATCTTTTACCTCTTCCAAAAGGAAGAAAACTTGTCATATGTAAATGTGTCTACATAATTAAGTATGCCTGAGATGGAAGTGTTGAAAGTAACAAGGCTCAATTAGTTTCCAAAGGATTTTCCCAAGTTGAAGAAATTGACTATAATGAAACCTTTTCCCCAGTAGCCAAAATGAATTCCATCTGCCTTGTTATTTCCCTTGTTGTCTGACATAAATGGGAGGTCCATCATATGGATGTTAAATCCTCCTTCTTGCATGGAGATTTGCAAGAAGAAATCTACATGGAACAACCTCCTAACTATGTCCAGAATGACTC
>JZKD02S1595502.1:0-10037 GCA_000966675.3 Picea glauca
CTTGGGCCATGGTTTATAACCCAAAGCGAGAACCAGCTAAAAGATCAATACTGAAAGCAAGGGCATGAGATGCAATCACAATTTAACACCAAAAAATGTCCTTTTTTATATCTTTTCGTCTACTTGGTGTGAAAAAGGGGTAAACTTGTGCCAAATAGATGTCTTTTCAAATCCAATTTACGAGTGTGAAAAAGACAAGTTCACTCGGCGATCTTTTCCATTTTTTATACTGAGTCGGAAAAGAGCTGAACTAAGACTCATTATCTTTCAAATCCAATTTTAACGAGTGTGAAAGGAACAAATAACTCGACGATGTTTTCAATTTTTAATAACGAGTCGGAAAAGATCTTAACTAAGACTTGTTTTTTGGGAGTCCGCGGGTAATAAGGCCATGTGTGGATGAATGAGAAATGAGGATCATTGTAAAGTCATGTATCGAATTTTAATGGACTCCCGGTCCTAAGGAAAAATCTCGGCATGGGCACAAAATGAAAAAGAGGTTCTAACTGGGGTACCCATGTTTGGTAAGTCTCTACCATTTATTAACGATGCTATGATAGAAGATGGAGGTTAATGCATCACAATAAATGGGTTGAAACCTAAGGCATAAAAAATGGTAATTGAAGGATAATGAAAAATTGCACGATGTAGTGAATACCTATCCTATATGCTAGGTTATGAATATACCTACCTAAGGAGATGAACGTCCAAACATGACATCGAAATCTGTAAGAAAATTGAGTCGAAACTACAAAAACCAGCTTAAAACCATTTTTGAATTAGTCCATTAGACAAAATAATAGCATAAAACTATATCAAATGGGTAAAAATGTTTTATAAATAGTAATAAAATCAAGATTTACTATGTCATTTTCATTTTCACCAAATATGGTGCACTTTGGACTAACATACCTCCAGAATTAAAACAACGATCGCGGGAGTAATAGGCAACAGAATCGCAAACTGCCTGGACCAGGTAACTCTTCATCCCATCCTCTTCAAATTCAATGGTTTACAATTTTGAATTAGTCTCCATTTTTTTAGTTTTCAACGACGCAAATTGAGTTTTTAGGTATACGCGGGTTTCTACTAATATGCCACGTATACGACCAGATATATGCCCCTATGTGAACTACAGGGAGTGTATATTAGGCCCTACCCACGACTGTTCCTGGATAACCCACCTATACTTGCACAAAATGGAAAAAAATAAGCTTCTAACTCAAAAATTGATTCAGTTTTTGCAGGATGGTGTTGGAATGGAGGGAGAGAGAGAATGAGGAGGTAGATGCAGTACTAGATCGGGATCTGGTGGCTTAAGAGGCATTAAAAATATGTGGTCTATACAAGTTTTGGGCTCTCAAAGGAATGAGGGCCCAAGTGAGGTTATTGGAAATGCTAGTGGGATATTGGGATCCAAATAGCGAGAGCTTTATCCTTGATGGACAACCATTAGGATCGAAGTAGAGGAAATCTACTTATTGATAGGAATTTCATGTCGAGGAGAGGTTGTGGACCTCAAGTTACGTGGGGCCGAGAGTGGGATGAAGGTTGAAGAATACATCGAGGCCCACTGTGTTGTAGGGACTCCCATGGTGAGAAGTTAAATCCCTATCCGGGCTATAGGTAACCTCAGCCTAAAGATTATTGTGCTTGTGCTTACCAGGATCATAGGGTCGGCCTCTCTACATCAACCATCGAGACCGCTTATGTTTTACGCATTGAAGTGTGCGAGACCTGCTATGTACGATTGGTGTACCTCTCTGCTGACCAATATGAAAGGTCAGCTGACAGAGTGGAAGTAGGGGGGAAAGTGAAACTTTGGGTTTGCCTCTATCCTTGGTATCTTATTTTTTGAGAGGATCCCAAGCCTGAGACCTAGAGTGGAGATCATTCCTAGAGGGCAATGTGATCCAGCTATGGAGCGATGGATCTAGGTCATGAGATGACAGGGGGGAGGTAGGGTGGCGACACCTTACAACGATGATTTTTTCTTCTGGTGGAGGAGACAAATCATAGCTTTGGACGACTATCCCTATGAGGGAATTGATTTCAGTTGTGATCCTAATATGTTGCTTCCACCAGGAGCCACTACGGTGCCATAGGTAAACAATATTTTTTATATATTTCATTTTTTGTATTTTTGTATTTAAAAGAACAAAAATATTTTTTGGATGGTGTTTTTAAATATTAACTCGATACTTGTGTGGTTGCAGACGTGGGTCCACAACGGCCATAGGGATTCCTATGACATAGGCGGAGGCACTGGGGAGATGAGGCATTGGGAGGAGAGGTGGAGAGAATCCTTCAGAATGTGTAGGGAAACTTGTTGTGTTTGACACAGAGGATTCGCATGATTCAGGTGGAGGATCTACCTGAAGCCATGCAGAAGTAGGTTGTCGATGTACCTAGAGCATGGGTACAAATCTTTTGGCATCTCGATAATGCCATGGTTTTCTATCATGAGACTCATCTGGCACCACAGGCGTAGATGTCATGGGACATGTANTAGTCTCCATTTTTTTAGTTTTCAACGACACAAATTGAGTTTTTAGGTATACGCGGGTTTCTACTAATATGCCACATATACGACCAGATATACGCCCCTATGTGAACTACAGGGAGTGTATATTAGGCCCTACCCACGACTGTTCCTGGATAACCCACCTATACTTGCACAAAATGGAAAAAAATAATCTTCTAACTCAAAAATTGATTCGGTTTTTGCAGGATGGTGTTGGAATGGAGGGAGAGAGAGCATGAGGAGGTAGATGCAGTACTGGATCGGGATATGGTGGCTTAAGAGGCATTAAAAATATGTGGTCTATACAAGTTTTGGGCTCTCAAAGGAATGAGGGCCCAAGTGAGGTTATTGGAAATGCTAGTGGGATATTGGGATCCAAATAGCGAGAGCTTTATCCTTGATGGACAACCATTAGGATCGAAGTAGAGGACATCTACTTATTGATAGGAATTTCATGTCGAGGAGAGGTTGTGGACCTCAAGTTATGTGGGGCCGGGAGTGGGATGAAGGTCGAAGAATACATCGAGGCCCACTATGTTGTAGGGACTCCCATGGTGAGAAGTTAAATCCCTATCTAGGCTATAGGTAACATCAGCCTAAAGATTATTGTGCTTGTGCTTACCAGGATCATAGGGTCGGCCTCTCTACATCAACCATCGAGACCACTTATGTTTTACGCATTGAAGTGTGCGAGACCTGCTATGTACGATTGGTGTACCTCACTGCTGACCAATATGAAAGGTCAGCTGACAGAGTGGAAGTAGGGGGAAAAGTGAAACTTTGGGTTTGCCTCTATCCTTTGTATCTTATTTTTTGAGAGGATCCCAAGCCTGAGACCTAGAGTGGAGATCATTCCTATAGGGCCATGTGATCCAGCTATGGAGCGATGGATCTAGGTCATGAGATGACAGGGGGGAGGTAGGGTGGCGACACCTTACAACGATGATTTTTTCTTCTGGTGGAGGAGACAAATCATAGCTCTGGACGACTATCCCTATGCGGGAATTGATTTCAGTTGTGATCCTGATATGTTGCTTCCACCAGGAGCCACTACGGTGCCATAGGTAAACAATATTTTTTATATATTTCATTTTTTGTATTTTTGTATTTAAAAGAACAAAAATATTTTTTGGATGGTGTTTTTAAATATTAACTCGATACTTGTGTGGTTGCAGACGTGGGTCCACAACGGCCAKAGGGATTCCTATGACATAGGCRGAGGCACTGGGGAGATGAGGCATTGGGAGGAGAGGTGGAGAGAATCCTTCAGAATGTGTAGGGAAACYTGTTGTGTTTGACACAGAGGATTCRCATGATTCAGGTGGAGGATCTACCTGAAGCCATGCARAAGYAGGTTGTCGATGTACCTAGAGCATGGGTACAAATCTTTTGGCATCTCGATAATGCCATGGTTTTCTATCATGAGACTCATCTGGCACCACAGGCGTAGATGTCATGGGACATGTATATCGGATGTATATGTATTTTTGAGGGTTTTAGCCCCAATTTTTTAATATAAAACACCATATTTTTTTGAAATATATAAAGAGGGATCTTCGACTGTACTTATATCTTACAATGTGTACGTTGATTTAATGGTTTTCTTTGCTTTATTAATGTGACAAATTCCAATTCAAAACATAATTAGTGTAGGCATCAGATACATGATTAGAACTTCTAGGAATGTGAAAGTATGTAATAAAATCAAATTTTCGTTCTAAAAGACGTACCCGTAGGAAACGACGGAGTAACGTTGGATGATGCACATGGTAATGACCATTCAACTAACATACGACTAACTGAGAATCCAAGCACACCTCTATAGATTGAATACCATGTGATATAACATCGCACAATAATTCTATGACGACACTATATTCAGACACATTATTCATGGATGGCCCTAGGCATATGCCACTTGAGGACACCAGCAGACCATCGAGCGAGTAAATCACCCAAGCGGTAGAAGATAATTTCTATGTATGACGACTAGCTCCGTCTGCGAATCCCACGTAGACCAAAGACTCTATTGACATCTTCCAACAAAAGGGAAAACTCGATAAGCAAGCCAAAGACAAAAAAGGGGAAAAGGTGTATATACACTAAATTTACATTAGTATACAAAGGGTGTAACCCAAGCCCAGGGCTCAAGTGTGATACCTTTTTAAGTAGAGCCCATTTCTGGGCTTAGCCAATTTATTCCCTTCATAATATTCCAACTCATAGGCTCCTTTTTCTAGAAATCATCGCACGATATAAGGACCATGCCACATGGGTTTAAACTTTCCTGCCCCTAGAAATTATTTGGCTTGGTCATACAAGAGGACCAAGTCACCCTCATCATACAATCGGGGACATGCAAACTTATCCTACTGAACCTTGACACATTTCTTGTTTGCCTCGATAGCCATAAAGGTGCCCTGATGCTGCTCATCAAGACTCTCTAGGTGTACAAGGCATCACTCTAAGTCCGAAGTAACAAGTAGGAGCTCAACTGCCAATTTGAGAGAAGGGATTTCGCATTCAATGGGAAGTATCGACTCCACACCGTGTACTAACTAAAAAGGAGAAAAACTGGTGGAAGTATTAACCGAGGTTTAGTATTCCCAAAGTGCGAGATATAACATGATGTGCCAGTTGGAATTGCTCTGACTGACAGTTTTTGCAAGATGGTATTGAGAGACTTATTGACGACCTCTACTTGCCCATTTGCCTGGGGGTAATAAGGATATGAGTGATCATGATTAAAACCCAACTTAGATGCTAGTTCTATCATCATTTCATTTTGAAAATGACTACCATGATCAATGACAATCTCACTCGCGATACTGAACCGGGCGATAATTTGGTTGAATACGAAAAAAGTTGCAGTCTTTCCATTGGATTTCACGGTAGGCTTGGCTTTGGACCACTTGGTGAAGTATTTGACAACCACGTTAATGTGTTTATGCCCCCCAGCCGAAGTTGGGTTGTAATCAACGAATCCTACTCCCCACTTGCTGAAAGGACCGATGATAATGACTGGGTGAAGAGGGGCTGGGTGCAAGTGCATTTTTCAAGTGAACACTTGGAAGGGGTGACACTTATTAACCACTTCAATACAATATTTAAAGATGGTGGGCCAGAAGTAACTGGCTCGCAATATTTTTTGGGTTGTTGCAAGCCTAGATAGATGACCCCCACAAGCCCCTTTGTGGCAATCATTAAGGACTAAGTTGGATTCCTTGTGAGTTAAGAAACGACGTAAGATACTATCTATTCCTCAAAGATACAAAGTGTCACTGACAATTGTATACTTTTTGTCTTGGTATATAACACGTCGTTGATCATCTCGTGAGAGATGCTGAGTGAACTTCAAGGTTTGAAGATATAAAACAATATCTCCATACAAGGGGTCAGGCGACGAGATGAGGAAAATGTGTTCGTCTGCGAACAAGTCGACATGAATAACATCTTCTTCTAATCGTGGGAAATCAGATATTAACTCTTTAAAAACTAGTGATTTCCTGCACTTGGCCAAAGAAAAGTCGAGATCAAATTCTTGTAAGATGAAAATCCATTTATTATATTTTCCACCTATGATATGTCTAGTGAGAGTGTATTGAAATGGATTAACATTGGCAACCACAATAGTTTTTCAAAGCAATATATAGTGTTGTAAATGTTGGACTGCATGGATGAAATCTAAAGATATCTTTTCAATATGCATGTAATTACGTTCAGGACCAACTAAATTTCGACTGAGATAGTAAATGACGTGCTCGTGGAGCTCATCATCCTCCTCAAATAGAACCATACTAATGGTCTCTTCAGATGCAGTGATATACAACAAGTAATCTCTACTGTAATTAGGAGATTTCAATAGAGGGGCCGATACCAAGGTTTTCTTTAAAGCATCAAAATATTTTCGGGCTCGCTCAGCCCAGATAAATGGGGTGTCTTTCTTTAATAGGCACATGAAACACTTAGTGATATTGGCATAATTCACAATAAACTGACGCAAAAAGTTAGATTTCCCCTGTAAACCTTGAAGCTATCTAATTGTGCGCGGGGGAGGCAACTGAAGAATTGCCTCAACCTTAAGTGGATCTACCATGATCCCTGTCTCAGAGACTACGAATCCTAGGAGATGGCCAGATCTAACACAAAATATGAATTTATGAGGATTGAGTCAGATTCTATAGTAGCGACATATTTCAAAAACCAGTCGAAGGTGCGTATCATGATCCACTCTCTTGCGAGAGTGAGCAGCAAGATCATCAAGGTAAGCTTCGACTATGTGTTTGAGATCATGAAAATTGAAAGTCATGGCTCGTTGGAAGGTTGCTCGGGTATTTTTCAGGCCGAAAGGCATTTTCCAGTATGCAAACATGCCACAAGGACATATGAATTTCGTCTTATGTTGGTCTTTGGGTTTGATGTGGATTTGGTTATAGCCTGAAAATCCATCCATAAAATAAAATATTTCACTTCCCACACACTCATCGAGAATGTGATCAATGAAAGGCGTGGGGAATTTATCTTTAGGACAAGCCTTGTTCAGGTCGCGAAATTCCATACACACGCGGATGGTTCCTTGCTTTTTATTCATGGGAACAAGGTTGGATACCCATTCGGTCAAGGGAACTGGGTATATAAAGCCGATATTAAGTAGCTTCTTTACCTCTTCCTTAATATCAGGGGCCTTCCTAGGATTAACATCTCTAAGACGTTGTCGAACGGGTTTAGCATTCAGGTAAGTCCTAATCTCATGTTCGACAATATGGGGGTCGATCCCTGGAATATCTTCATATGACCAAGAAAATACGTCTCAAAATTGTTTGAAGAGGTTGGTGTAGATCAGAATCTCTTCTGGTGAACAATCTGCACCTATATTTACATTTTCGATCTTGCCAGGGGTACGAGAGATATCGATCTGGACATTAGGAGAAATAATCACCATATTCCCTTTGGCGTAAATCCCATGTGTATCAAGTGGAACTATGGCATGACCGACTATCTCACTCAGGGTAGATCTAAAATCATCTTGCTCAGTTCTTTGAAGACTTGGGAGAAAATAAGATTGATGATGCATATCGTTCCAAGGTCTCTCGAAAACATTCATGGCTTCAAGGATGGCTTCGTTTGAAGGAAAAGTATCATCCAAGAAATCATTTGAACAAGAAAATGAAGTGGCCCACACAGGCCTAAGAACTGGATCCTCCTCGACTATCTGCGAGGGAACAGGATCGGGATCAATAGAAGAGTCAAGCATAGCTTGATATGCAATATCTACTTCCGATAGTGGCATAGCCATGCCATCATGCGACTGACCTTCAATCGACAGAGTCAAAGAAGGTAGAGTCCAAGGGTCACTAAAATAAGAAGTGCAGAAAGGGATGGACTTCTCTACTGAAGTAGGCATACTGGACATGGCATAAATGTGGTGAGTTGGTGCCGAGAATTCCAAAGTACCCATGAGGGAAGAATAAATTATGACACCGATATTCTTAGTTGCCAACTGAGAATTGTTGACCACAGGGATCGACGGTCCAACAAATGCGTTCGGGCTAGAGTACGCAAAGGATAACTAGTCGATCATCACAATATCCCCCTAATGAGGAAAACAAATCATGCGGAAAATGGATGATACGACGATGACCATAACATAAGTCCAATTTCGACCTAGTAATAGGTTATAATCGAGAGGTGCATCAACTACCTCTACTTCCACCTCTACCGTCTTCCCACCAAACTGGACTTGAAAGGCGGGGAGAATTCCATGAGGGAAGAAGGAATGACCGTCGAATGCGGTCAACATGGTCAACGACTTTGAAAGGGTTGGAGAACCAATAGATTTCTAGCAGACTAAGGACATGATGAAAGTGGTAGCACCATCATCAACGACCACTCGTTTGATGGTATATTTAGAATACTCCACATGGATTTGGAAAGCCACATGGTAGGGTAAGAAAGGCTTCACATCCGTGACATCAAACTTGATGATCTTTGAGCCACTAGGTTCTAGAGCTCCTAAGGCAAAGAGTAAGGCATTCCTATGTGATGGACACGTCTAGAGTACCTCCAAAGAAGACATCACGCAATGTGTTTGTCCTAGATCCTCAATAATAGAGTATTTATGGGTGGCTCTAGAATTAGGGTTATGGGTAGAGTGCTTGAATACTCCTTTCAAAATACGAGGCGGTGGGTCTAGTTTCTTGATCTGTAAATTCATCTCCGAGGGTGGAGAAGGAGCTTCTAGGATAGTACTATCTTTTGAAGAGACGTAAATGAATACTTATGTTAAATGAATAATTTGGGGGTGGAATAGGAGCTTCTATTTGCGTCGACCATATTGATACAAACATAGTCGCCATCTTGCGGTGGTGGGTTTTGACTCCCACGAGGCACATTTCCAACGTTCTAAGAACTTGAGGCTAAGTGTTGGTTGTGAGGGAAAGGATTCGTTAGCACAACGGGCGAAAGATTTAAAAGCCTCACAACCTCCGCAAGTTTGGGGCATAAGTGTGTAAGGTGATCATCAATACAAAGTTTACAAGGAAACTTAACCTTACGCTTTTTTTTCTTTCCCTGTCCAGCATTATCGTTCTGTTTTCCATTATTATTCTTGTCCTTGGGTTTATTCTTCCCACCTCTATGATTATTTTGACATTTCCATTTATTCCCATCTGGTTGTTGGTTACCATTTGGGTTTTTCGATGACTACATGGAATGTACATCCACTAATTGGGTGGGTTTGGAGGATCCAGATGAAGCTCGTGCTCTGACAGACTTCGTTGTCGAGTCTGCGGACTTTACATTGGTGGATGCCACAATTCCATCGGCATGGGGCCATGAATCTGTATAGGATCATGAGTCAACCACGGTGTGTTGGGAAGAAGGAGGTATAACATCCTAGACTAAGCATAAATCAAATCGAATTTCTGGGCTCTAAAAATGGCCTCTTCCTCGCGGAAGACCCCGGAAGTAGCAACGTCCTTTGAAATAGGAGCATGCAAAGACTTTTAAAAACCATTCTAAAAGAAATTTCGGGGGTATGGGAGTCTTAACTAACTATTTTCACCTATGCCATTCATGGATATGGTTTGAAATATGAGTGACGGTACTCTGGCGTAAAGTTGATAAAATTTCAAGGCCAACATCGTAACAAATGGGTAGTTGAAAATGGTTAAGAAAGGCTATCACTAACTGTTGAAAAGACCCATATGTCCCCCTAGGTAGCTCAATATACCATTGTAACACAATCTCGATAAGAGTGTGTTGAAACAATCGTAATCTAATAGTATCGTGATTGAAAGAATTCGATGAGCACTAGAGGTGAAAAGTAGTGACGTGATCACCAAGGTCCTCGACATTCTTACCCTCAAACTTTGGAATTTATGACGAAAACTTGGTGGGGATAGCGGGCCATGTGGGATCATGACTCACTGGATCGTTCATTAGTTTAGAAAAATCTGGAAGATTAAGCATGTCCAGAAAGGGAATATGGGGTTGTGACACCTGACCCCATCCT
>JZKD02S1595503.1:0-10037 GCA_000966675.3 Picea glauca
AAATGTATGCAGTTGTAAATGTTGAGAATTTGAAATTGTATGAGCCTCCTTTCATTGATGATCAAGGAGAACATGTTTAGATTCCTTCTATAGATGATTTCTCCCTAGAATATCTTACAGAATAGCATGAAGACACAATCCCTGACAAGAGGATGAGAACTTCAAAATGGGGAAATGTGGAATATCTTCGAATTGGTCTTAAAGGCACAAATCCAAGCAAAGCCAAGTGGATTAATGTTGGGAAGGTGAGGGAACTATACCCTCATATTCAGATAAACTAAAAGTAGACTTTTGGAGGTCCAAACGCTTTCCAATGGGGAGGTGTGATCTAGGGGATCAAATTTTTCTCAAAAATCAAAGTGCTCAGAATCACTTCAAATCAAACAGGTGCATAGGCCTCATTGTCATGAACCCAAGGCAACTCGAACGGGTTCAAACGGACGTCGGATGAGTGAGATATTGCAGTCTGTTCAAATTGTCAAACAAGTAAAACAAATTGATGATTGTACAGTCTGTATAGTTGTTGACGTGGCAGAGTCATATGCTCATGTGGTAGGGCCATACGTTGATGTGGCAGGTCCATACACTGATGTGGTAGGTGCTGACTTGGCAGACAGTTGGTAGTTGTGAGGTCGAGTCATATCTCGACACGTGGCACATTTTTGACAAGTGGAAAGGTGCCACGTGGCCTAGACATGGGCTGCCACGTGGCACCATTTTTGGTTTGGTTGTTAAAATTATATGGAGTCCATCGGGGTCGAACCCCGAAACTCCCGCTACGGTGGAGAACCTTCACATGGAGTGGGATACCAACAGCCCACACATTAGTTCTTATTATATATATGGGTTTTAATATATTTAAGTTTGAACTGGTGTATATTTCGGCACGTGGTCGGGCTGGGGATTAGCCCCAGCCCACAGTTGTGTTGTCAATACATATGATCGATGGTTAAAACATTGTATAGAATTTTAAAATTTCCAACCATTTAATCCACGTGCTGACACTTGTTGGTTGTTCATTCGATTTTTGACTTAGCCCTTTTATGTGTGGGGGGCGCGGTCACATGACCCATATGTCCTATGCCTTTTTGGTTAGGGGGCTAGGTTCCCTATCCATTCTATAGTTGCGCGCATGTTGTGGTTATTTGCCTAGTGCTAGGTTTAAGCACGAAAAAATGCGCAGAGGCTAGGTTGGACACACAAAGGTGCATTTTGGCGATCCAGAGACAACAAGTTTGAAGGGGAACTTCCAGGAAGCCTATCTTCTTCAATTTTTGGCCAAATCAGGTGCCGAAAAATCCTAGCTAGGGGTTTTTGGATGTTCTTAAGCCATTGGAGCCATCTATTTGGAATTTTGAGCATTGTAAAGAACATATTTTATCACATTTTAGCAAGTAATAAAAAATNAAATGTATGCAGTTGTAAATGTTGAGAATTTGAAATTGTATGAGCCTCCTTTCATTGATGATCAAGGAGAACATGTTTAGATTCCTTCTATAGATGATTTCTCCCTAGAATATCTTACAGAATAGCATGAAGACACAATCCCTGACAAGAGGATGAGAACTTCAAAATGGGGAAATGTGGAATATCTTCGAATTGGTCTTAAAGGCACAAATCCAAGCAAAGCCAAGTGGATTAATGTTGGGAAGGTGAGGGAACTATACCCTCATATTCAGATAAACTAAAAGTAGACTTTTGGAGGTCCAAACGCTTTCCAATGGGGAGGTGTGATCTAGGGGATCAAATTTTTCTCAAAAATCAAAGTGCTCAGAATCACTTCAAATCAAACAGGTGCATAGGCCTCATTGTCATGAACCCAAGGCAACTCGAACGGGTTCAAACGGACGTCGGATGAGTGAGATATTGCAGTCTGTTCAAATTGTCAAACAAGTAAAACAAATTGATGATTGTACAGTCTGTATAGTTGTTGACGTGGCAGAGTCATATGCTCATGTGGTAGGGCCATACGTTGATGTGGCAGGTCCATACACTGATGTGGTAGGTGCTGACTTGGCAGACAGTTGGTAGTTGTGAGGTCGAGTCATATCTCGACACGTGGCACATTTTTGACAAGTGGAAAGGTGCCACGTGGCCTAGACATGGGCTGCCACGTGGCACCATTTTTGGTTTGGTTGTTAAAATTATATGGAGTCCATCGGGGTCGAACCCCGGAACTCCCGCTATGGTGGAGCGCCTTCACATGGAGTGGGATACCAGCAACCCACACATTAGTTCTTATTATATATATGGGTTTTAATATATTTAAGTTTGAACTGGTGTATATTTCAGCGCGTGGTCGGGCTGGGGATTAGCCCCAGCCCACAGTTGTGTTGTCAATACATATTATCGACGGTTAAAACATTGTACAGGAGTTTAAAATTTCCAACCATTTAATCCACGTGCCGACACTTGTTGGTTGTTCATTCGATTTTGGACTTAGCCCTTTTATGTGTGGGGGGCGCGGTCACATGACCCATATGTCCTATGCCTTTCCGGTTAGGGGGATAGGTTCCCTAACCATTCTATAGTTGCGCGCATGTTGTGGTTATTTTCCTGGTGCTAGGTTTAAGCACGAAAAAATGCGTAGAGGCTAGGTTGGACACACAAAGGTGCATTTTGGCGATCCAGAGACAACAAGTTTGAAGGGGAACTTCCAGGAATCCTATCTTCTTCAATTTTTGGCCAAATCAGGTGACGAAAAATCCTAGCTAGGGGTTTTTGGATGTTCTTAAGCCATTGGAGCCATCTATTTGGAATTTTGAGCATTGTAAAGAACATATTTTATCACATTTTAGCAAGTAATAAAAAATATCCATTGGAAGTTGGATCAGGAGATGTAGCCCAAGAGAGGGGTGAACTCCTTTATCATTTGTTGTGTTATGTGTTTACTGTTCACTGTATTCGCTGGTTATTATTTTTCATATTGAATGTGTAATTTTATATAAAATTTGTGTTTGCAAATTGATCCTTTTGCATAAGCACACTTAAACAAAACTTTGCAAATATTTTCAAGAATACAAGCCTTTATCATTTTCAGATCAACGGACTAGAAAGGAGATTATCAACAACTTCAAAAAAATAATCTACTGATCTTTCGACTACCTCGGGATGGTGTGAATGAAGTTTAGGAAAATGATCGTGAGAATATGAAATATCTAGATGAGGGGGAAAATCAAAAATTGAGGTTGGTTTCTCAAATTTACCATATGTATAGATAGGAGAAGTAATAGGGGACGAATCTGAGTATAAAAAATAATCTTCAGGTTTTTTGGAAACAAAAACTTTTACTTCCAGAAGAGAAAGAATTGGTTCTGTACTAATGATAGTAGGGATTGAAATGGATTATTTATTTTCACTGGTAAAAGTATCTATCAATGAAATAAGGATTTTCTGGTTAGTCTCAAAATTTATTTAAGGAATAATTACTTCTAGAGTTTCTAGTTTAAATTCAGACTTACTCGTTGATGTTTCTGCAGAATAAACTTGTTTAAAATTAACTCACGTAATTATATGGTGATAGACCTTATGTTATGATGCAGAGGTTTGTCTGAGATATCCCTTTGGTTTCAACAATATTTCGAGATCCGAAACTCGCACAATCTTCTTTTTTTCTAGGTTTTTCCTGGTATTCTTTCGACCGAATGCCAATTTTTCCTACAATGGAGTTTCTAAGTGAAAAATGAACCTTTTCATGTATTCAATCTTTGTTCAAAATCAAAGACCAAAATTTAACTTAGTCGTTGTCCCAGGGAAAAATGGTTTCGTTTCTCTGTCCCTGACAACGACGCCAAAAATATGTTGTTCCTAAGATTGATTCTAAGGATCTAATAATAATGTCAAGCATCAAAGGTTTTAAATGAAGAAATTTTATGAGTGTTTTTTTCTACCTTCCATTTTCTGAGAAATAATTCGTAAGTGAAATTAATAATAAGACACTACAGAGGTTGTATCTCGTTATCCGAGTCACAATTATAATGTCAAATGGTGTAGAAATGATTTACGAAACTGTTAAAACAAAGTCAAGTATCAATTACATATAAGTCTCACCTTTTTTACAAAAAAAGAAAAGTAGAAGATGCACCCTTGAAAGGAGATAAAAATGCAGTAATTCACACAGGTCACTGTTCTTGTTTTACTCACAGTAATACCAGAGAAAAAGTTGTTACTGAATTAAATTATGATACATTATGATCACAGTAGATATAGTACTAAATTTTAATCACTCACTCTTTAATAACTCCATAAATAAATTCAAAGAGATGGAAATAGAGAGGAAACACATAACTCAAATTGAACGAAACTTCGAATCTTTGTCTGCACTTGTATTAATATTCAAAAGTTTTTCTCTTTTAAATTCAGTAAGAAGCAACCTCGAATACATATAAAATATATCTATTTATACAAAAATTGTCTCAACTAAAAATTGTTGGGCTTCCCACTATATATGCCTAAAAATAGAATACATCCAAATAAAATAACAACATGCGAATATTATTGATTTTTGGTGGTGCTTCATCTCTCTTTTCATCTTCTTGTAGATGTGCTCGTCTTCATTTTCTCATTAAGATGTGTACACATGTCCATTAAGGCCACCATAATAATTTTTCTTACTGTCTTTTCCATTCAATTATATTTCCATCTGTCCCTTCGAATACGTTCACTGGTATAAAGAATTTCAGTTGAAAATAGGGGGGTGATAATTGAACAGGTAGCTCAACATTGGCTCGTTATGGGTTAGCTAACGGTTACAGGGAAGAGTAATTGTTCATGAATAGGATAATGTGGGGACAAGTGTCCAACAAGGAGGGGGGATGAGTGGATGTGAGAATTTAGGTGGTAGGGTAGACAATATCAGGAGCGTGGAGGGTGTGATAGGTTGGAAGGTGGAAATTAGAGTGGGTGGAGGAAGTGGACGTTGTGTATGTTCCCTCATTTTCTCCCAACTACACCAGCTTTGCTATGTTCATTGACTTTGGTTCACATGTCCATCAATGCTACCACGAATCTTGAAGGCTCAATCCTTTCATTCAATTCAAAGGAAAAAATATTCTTCTGTATTTGTGGAAGCTTCTCCTGGATCTTATTCACTTCTTGGACCGTGACATGATATTGTGAACTTGGATTAACCAAAAATTCATTGATTTTAAGTAAATAAATCTAGCTCATATGTAAGATGACCTCTTGAGTATCTTCCTTGTTTTTTCTGGAGCTTTGCTGGTTCATTTCTATCTCAATCTGCCCCAATGCCTCTAAGATATTATTTCCTTATAACTCAATCAAATTTTTATTTATTGAAGATAATGCCTGCAGACAAGCCTGTTTTACATCTTTGGAAAGTTTCTTTCCTTCTCCCATATTTGTTTCCCAGGATTTTAGGGTCATTTCGCCTTTTACTTGTTCGAAATGAGAAAGAAGGGTAAGACTAGGGGTATTATCTTTCTGCTTCCATATGATAACTTCTTGAAACTTAGACCAATCTATGCAGACCTCTTTTTCCTTGACATAAATATTTTTTAGGGAAAGGTCTACTTCCTGCTAACATTTATGAATAACATCTACTTTCTGATAGAGCTCCCGTTGGGAAACTTCCATCTTTTCATTGATTTCCGATGCTTGTGTTTTGAAGGAAATAATATATGTTGTTGTTCTCTATGTTAGGGTCAATTTGGCTTGTAGCTGATCAATCAAATCATCACACTGAGTGATGAAACCTTGGCTCGTCTGTGAACTCTGATAGAGAAGCTCAAGGTTATCCTGTAACTGCTTTATTTGATGCTGATAACTAACCCTAATTTGTTTAATGTCCTCATTCATCCTACTTCTAACAATATGTTTAGTACTATGTATCTCATTTTGTAATTTCTCTACCAAGATACATTTATGTCATTGTTGTCCAGTTAAATTTTCCACTGACTATTGATTAGCAGTGGAAAAATACCCTAGTGAACCTGTAACTTCTTTCGCAAACTCCAGATCATCCTATTCTTTCCCATCATACACAAATATTTTCCTTTTAGTGACTACTCCATCCTTCTGGTGATACTCTCTTTTCACAATAGCTTTTCATTTCTTGCTAAAAAAGAAATTTAAGGGAGGCATCTCTTCAGGAAAGATAGGAGTAAGATCTCCTACAAAAATGAGTTTGGAACTAGGATTTCCAAAGCTAGTATGTAAAGGGGTTAATGATGTAATAGGAGGAATAACTGTTGTGGAATGTTCCTGTCCTATTGTATTTGGGGTACCGACATGAGTAGTTGGTGTTGAATGAGGAACAACTTGTCCCGAATTCATGAAAGATTTGAACTGAGCGAAGATCTGTGGATCATTCAGTCTTGAATGTGACACTTTTATTTCATGAAATAACACTTCTAGGATTTTTGGGACTTCTTCAACTTTGTTCTTAGTGGAGAAACTTGGCTCAGATCTTGTTGGTATGGCTTCCTGCAAAGAAAGAAGGGGTTTTGAATCTCCTTGTAATATCTTCGGTAGACTATTTCATCTATGATTTTGAAATATGAGGAAACCAACCAATTGGTTGGGAGACAGTGTCTAGACTCTACTTTGAACTTGTTCATACAATCTAACTCCCTTGAATATATCATCATAAGGAGAATCCTCATGGATGTATAGTCTCATGTTAAATTGAGCCAATTGATCTTCCACTATCTTATGTGGATCATGCTTTTTTGAATTCAATGTCAACTAACTTGACATTTTCCATGGTTGCGGCCTCAAATTTAGAATGACCAAAATCTAACAATGTGAACATACCAACTTGAATGGGAAAAGTTGGCCAAATTTTTTTCTAAGATTCTTTCAACTCCTTGTTGATACCTCCTGCTATTGTTTGGTATGCCACTTCTCTACACACCAGCCTATTAGGTAAAAATTATGGAAGGGCATGGGGAGGAAAAAAAAAACAAATATTCTAATATATGAGAAATTCTCCTCAATAAACCAATCTGCAAGTTTTCCTAAGTTCCCCATAATATTTTCTGAAATTATGGGTGGCGGGTGGCCATAGATAGCTATGTGAACCGATATCACCACGTTGTGACAAATCTCGTAAAAGAAATATTTGGAATTTTCTTCCCATAATTTGGAGTGGTAAAATTGTATTGGCTGAGAACTGGTCGGGGTCCAACTCAAATTCAATAGGGGAAATGGGGTCATGAAAAAAATGGCATCCATAATATAATATGACATGTAAAAAGGAGAAGGTTGCCCTTTTGATTTTGATGATTTATACCCAACAATTTCATTGGCCAAATTATCAGAAAATTTTTTAGCCCAATTGAAGGTATAACCCTCAACTACTTCATTCATTATGGCTACCCACTCAACTGAGAAATGCATAGGTTTCTTCTTTCCAAACAGAGGACAGAGCATTATGGCAATATATAACATATGGGCATCTAAGGACACCATGGAATACATACCATGAGCATCAGCTCTGAATTTTTCCGAATGTCCCCACCAGGTCTTGATTATATCATGACCATTTTTATCATATTGAGTGCATTCTCTTATCTCAAATTCTAGAAGAAATGTTTCATTGTAAGTATATTTAGGTGTAGGGGAAATATTGTAAATTACTTGTAGATTATCTGGTCGGAAAGAGCCAACGAATGTCCGTTAGTAGTTGATTACGCTCTTGGTTTGGATGTCGATGTGTTCCAAAGACCAATTTATCATATCATTGTAGAGTATGATTCTAGGTCGTGCAACAATCTTATGAAGTTATGACTGTGTTGTCGATCTAATCTTATCTGCAAAGGACTCGTCATCTTCCTCGACAAAGTTGTCTAGAAAGTTGATAATCGCATGCTCTAAGATTTCAAAAACCTTCTTCCATGTTTTAATGTCGTCTGTAACTCATAGAGTTGTGTCTGATAGAATATCTGCATTTGGATTGGAATCATCACATGATACATATAGTTTATTTACATCTTTTCATGGCACCATAATCCTCAAGCAAATATAATTATCCTACATGTGACAAGACAAGTCTGTAAGCTCTACACTGAATAAAAAAGATGCTAATTGCAAATGGTAAAAATTGATTTTGAAATTCGAAGTGATTTATTCAAAAATTCTATCGATCTTCATATAGCTCTATTGACGATGAATTTATTAAAAACTTAATGGAATTTTTCACCTGGTGATTCACAATCTTTATTTGAAATCATTAACCTTAATCAATCATAAATGTCATTAATACTTCGATGGTTCTGTGTTCGGAAGTTTTGGATGTGACGGGATGGAAATCTCCTGAAGTCTGAATTCGTGGAGGAGTTAATCTCTAAGTAATCACTTTTATGTTTTAATTAATCTTGTTTTAAAACGTTGTATTAACTTTAAGTATTTTGGAAGTTCGGAATTCATAAGTTTCAAATATATCACAAGAGAAATGTTTTGAACTTCGAAACTACGAAGTGATTAATTAACACTTAATCATGACTAATTAAAGTTCTTAACTTCTTTATTAACTCTTTGAAACCCTTTTTTTTTACTTTTTGAAACACCCAACGCCTTGGTGCTTTGATACTCTTGGGATTGCGAAATCAAAAATGCCTGAAGAACAATCTCTCAGAGTGACGTGGCAGAGATGACATCATTCTTAATGATGTGTGAGGAAAAGGGAGGTGCCATGTGTCACTTTAAAATGTGTGAATCATCCGACGTAAATGTCAAAAATAAGTGACGTGTCCATAAATCCTTTAAGAATTATTACGAGTGACTATTTTTGGGACTTCGGAGTTTCAAGGTTTCTGTTGTTTAGATTTGTTGGAATACCCAAAGCGCAAATCTCTAAAGAGACCATTAAAGACTTTCTTTTAAAACTCAGTCAAATTCTAAACTTCATAGATCATTAGGACTGTTTGATTAAATTATAGTAACTCATCGACGATAGACATTGCAAGTGCCTTATTGAGAAAGTTTCTCTAATATTTTTCTTTTTGGGTAAAAATTTTATTTCTAGGAGGAAAACTATAAAGTTCAAAAGATCAAAACTATACGTGTTCCAAAAAGTTGGATGTCGAAACCCCATCCAGTGGTAGATAGATACCGAAGGCTTGCACCATAGAAAAGGGAGGACATTCCATGAAAGGAACTTTGGCAGGCCTGGACCCAGGGGGGTCGTTCCCTCCCACCATGATGTTGGCCCATGAAGGCCCTTGACGTCATCACCCAGAGACTTGACGTCACCCAATTGAGGTATACAACATGAGGATAACTTTGGTTGGCACGTGTGGAAGTTCCTGAGGGGATTTGAGCCCCAACGTTTCACTTTGGAGGCCTAGTGTTCCAAGAGGGAGGCTAACGTCACCCTAGGAGGGGCATGATGTCACCCTAAAAGGATGATTTTAGGGTTTTATTTGTCAATTTTATGTAAAGCTGGATTTTTGATGTAAACTGGACATGTCAGCCTTTTTAGACCTAAAATGTAGTTAAAGGTCGTGTGTATTGTATAAATAAGAGATCAAAATCTCATTTTTATTCATCATCTTTAACTCACACAAGTGTGAGGTTTGAAATTTGGCCTCTTTTAAGGATTATGGGCTGAACTAAGTTGTACACAACTCTTGGAGGGAGCTTTTATTGGTGATTTTGTGCATTTTCATGGTGGAAAGTCTTCAACTAGGGCTTGTGACTAGATTATTCTTGGTGAATGTAACTGAAAACATGCAATCCTCCTTTATTTGAATGGTTATGGTATCTTTTAATTTTCATTTATGAGATTATTAAATTGATATTATGAAACCCTACGAGAAAATCACATGTTATTGTCCTTCTCTCATTATCTTTCCACCTACTTGATTTTCCTAGAAGACACCTTCATTTAAGGATATTCTTGAGCCCTACCTTAGTAGCACTCTATTATTTTTTCTTCTTTAAGATTTTATTTATTTCAAGCTTTACCTAAAGAAGAAGGAAAACCACTAGGGCCTAGGGTTACCTACTTCCTAGTAGTTGTTTTCCTTCTAGGGTTTTGGATGATTGAGGCCTTGGGTTACCAAAAAGTAGTAAGG
>JZKD02S1595504.1:0-10037 GCA_000966675.3 Picea glauca
TGAGTAGTTATAGCTTATACATAATATGCCAAACTCAAATAAAAATAAATCTAGATCTTCAGTTGACATACCTCTGAAAGTGGGTAATGATGATAGTGGGATATTCTTCATGCTGATGTTTCTGGAAATACCCAAGATTGGAAACCCAAAGGTCTCAATCTCTGTAGCTGCATTTCCTTCTTCTTTCTCCATTCTACCGATGGATGGTTCAGAAACTGGATTTTCTTTGTCTCCTAAATGTTCAACAGACTCATGTTCTGCCTATCCCAATACTGATTCTTCCATTTTAGGTTCTCCTTCTGGAGCCTCGTTGGCTCCCCAGTGTCAGTTGGATTAGTGGGGGGGTTTGTTTTTGAATCTTTGGAGCTTACAAATCTACCCTTTTTATCTCTATATCTATGCATAAAATGGAAATTTGATTCTTTAGTTGAATTAAAATCCTAATTCTATCTAGAAGGTAAGAAGGCAACCTGGCTTCGTAGAACCCCACTCTAGTGGCTGCATGGCTCTTCACTCACATCTTAAACGTTTTATCCTCCTCCCTCAAGCAACCTTTTAAAAACATTAAAATTTATGCTAACAATCTAAGCTAAAAATCACTTCCTACCGTTTGCAACTCCCCAACAGTGACGCCAAAATGTTGTGCTACTTATATGTTTAGTATAATTCACTCATTAATTATCAATCCGGGATTCATAATCAACAGAGTTACAAGACACCAATAAGAAAGGTAATTTCTAATGTCACGAGTATAGAATTAAACTAGATTATGCATGCTAGAAACAAATCAAAATAGCAAACTGCAATGCACTTTGGTTGTATTTCATAGAGAGGTTATCCATTCCATTATGGCACATGCAAGTATGAGATGGAATTGGTTTGACAGATCAACTCTGCTATCTGACCCAAAAAACTAACTATGCAATCCACACTTCTAAAGGGAAATCACACATCAATCATCTAAGCATAGCATGGGTAGTTCAACAATCAATATGTTGGTTATGATGTGGTTCACAATGAACTTCACTAGTTCTTATTCAAATAGTTTTGACTATTTCTGCCAACATCTATGATCACTCAAGGAAATCAAATTCATGAGAAAAGAAACAGAGCATATGCAAAAATAGAGCAATTAAAGATCTCTAAGAAATTATAGAATGGAAATCTTAATCTAAGATGTATTGCTATCATCTAGCAGAGTTAAAGCTTTAGCTAATTCAATGTTTATACTACTGAAAANAAAAACAGAGCAATTAAAGATCTCTAAGCAATTATAGAATGGAAATCTTAATCTAAGTTGTACTGCTATCATCTAACAGAGTTAAAGCTTTAGCTAATTCAATGTTTATACTACTAAAAACAAACACTAATGCTAATCTACGAAGAGACTGACCTTTGTTGGGCGGTGGGCCCTTGCCACTTCAACAGGTCAGCTACTGAAGTCTATAGGAAGCTTGCTTTTAACACACACATTACTCTCACTCACACTTCAAAACATAAAATCAAAACTCTCTTTAACAACTCAACTCACTCTTAATCATAGATAATCAGAATGTGGAGATAAAATGACATTCCATTAATCTTCACTCAGAATATGTTTTGTACTATCATACGCTGCTAACATATTGGTGATATGCTAACTCTCCTATTACCTCTACCATCCTTTCCACAGCTATTTAATAGTCTAAATCGTGAAGCACAAGGAGGTGAAGTGATTTGCAAATCAATCAGTTGTTGAATTCAATCATTCGGTTACATCTTTAGCTTCGTCCTCATGACATGAAGTGCATGAGGATGAGGCAATCAACAAACTATTCTTATCATAGCCTTGCTAAAACAATTAGACATCCACCAATTGACTTAGGCGAGATCTAGCACTTAACTTAGTGCATTAGGCTCTTCCATATTAGTACCGGATCACAACAGGTAGATGGTACCAAATCATGACAGTGCTCAAAAGGTGGTAACGGATCATGATAGTGCGTGGTCGTTGGTACCGGATCATGACAGTGCATGTTGGTACCGGATCACAACATATGTTATTTTAGTACCGGATACACTTAGTACCGGATTCAGACAGCAACAGTCTTGGTGCGCAGGTACCGGACAACTGAGCTAGTACAGGAACGCTGGATATTTAGAGGTCAAAGAAAAATTGAAGCATTAGTACATGAAATATTTAATTCCCTAACTCACTAAACCACAAAATGCATGAATTAAACATACTTTACCTTATGACCTTATCACTGGCTAATGGTAGCGTTCTTGTCATTCACCTGAGCTTTAGGTGGGCCAAAAAGGTATAGATAGGGAATATAATAAGGTAATGGGGATGTCAATTTCAGGTCTCAACATTCCCCCATGCCAAAACCATTGCATGTCCTCATGCAACTGAAAACAAAACCCAAAATTTTTCAAAACTGGAGATTGTGTTCTTTACTTTGGTGGATCAATGATGTTGATGGCTAAGGCCTCTTCTTTTACCTCCCTTTTGATGACCCTAACATATTGTATGAGTCGTAATACCTTTTTGAGCTTGTTAGAGGTCTCTTCATGGTCGTCTTGAATTTTTTGGTTGGTTGCCTTCAACTGCTCATTTTCATTTTTGATATATCTGTCCAAGAGTTGGTATTCCTTCACTTCCTGTTGGAGTTTCTGATTTTGTTTTTCCAATTCCCCAATCCTTTTCTTCATTTGTTCTTTTGTCAAGTTCTTTGTTGATTCTACCATTTTTGGTTGGGTGCACTCCCTTTCCTCGACTTCCTCCCTCATCCCACATAAAGTAATAGTGGCTTGCTCCTTGGTCAAACTAGGGATGTCATCTTGGATTGGTAAATCCTTAGAAGGGGAGGTAAGGTCGATTGGATCTTCCTGTGTATGAGGTTTGACTATTGTTTTTCCCTTCTTTTCCATGCTCCTTGTAGTTCTTTTACAAGGAGGTACCAGATCAGGGATGCTCACAGGCTTCATTTTCTTCTTTTCTAATTATGAAATGGTGACAGGGGGTTGTGCCACAGACTGTTTACTTTTAGTTTCTGAGCTATGCTTCCCTTTCTTCATCATTTTCTAATGGTCCTCTTTCTTAACTACCACCGTTGAAGTCTCCCCTACTGATTTGTTTTTACCTTTTGATTCATATCTTTTAGAGGTCTTGTTGATTGTGGAAGAGGACCCTGCTTTTTCATGTTGGCTCACTGCCATAGATGATGGTGGAGTTGTCTTATCCTTCTTGCTCTTTTTCTCTTGGGGTTCCTTACTTTTATTTGGACCATGTTGGGTTTCCTCCGCAGATTTGTTTTCTGTGGAAAGGTGTTGTGTGATAAGGGTTTTTCAACTAATCCTCTGTTTCCTAAGCTCATGTAAAACTAACATTTTAATGAGACCTTGGTGGTAAATGCTAGTCTTCTCTGTTTTGGAGATGGATTTAACACCTCTTACCATTTTGTTCAAACTCATCCATAGAAAATATGGAAAATCGATTTCAGGGCCTCCTTCAAAATGCAATAGAAGCCTAAGATGATATATGAAGGTCACGGCATACCTGCCTTCACAGGTGACAAATCGTTGAAGACTGGTAATAATTAGATGGTATTCTTCTTTGATGTAGTTCCTAGGGATCCCCTTCTTCTGGTCAGGGTGCTGATGATCTGCCTTTAAGAATTGCTGGCACATTTCTTTGTTAATTCCTACACCTTTGAAGTATTTAGCTCCTCTGCTAGGTAGTCCCGTAACCTCCCTTAAGGTTGCTTCATTAATTGCCAGTTGTAGATTGCCTATATGTGCAATCTCTCCATCATAACCTTGTATAAGTTCCTGAGATATCTTCTCGTGCCAGCCTGTAAATTTTTCCAGAAATGGTATCCACCCCAATCTAGCATATTTTCATTGACATAATTGGTACTCCTCGGTTTCCCTATAAATTTGGAAAACCGGTTCATGTCTAGTAATGACCATCGTTATAATAACGACCATCGTTATAAGTTGAGAAAAGGGTCAGGTTGTAGCACAAGGGTTTAGTTAATTGATGGAGGGTTTGGTACCGGAAAGGAGCAGGCTCGGAACTGGAGAAAAGCTCATGATAAGGGGAAATATGGTGATGGTGTTACGAATGGTAAGTTTAATTAAGGGTGCTGCAAGGAAAAATTATGACCAAATGAGGCTTATCTGGATGGTTTCGCCACCAGATAAGCCATTTCATATCTACCCGTTACTATAGTGAAGAGGATAAGACATCGGGTATCAAGGCATCATTTTGGAATAGGTGATTGGACTTTCGAGGGGTGAAATTAATGTTGGATCGTGGTTTATGATATAAGATGGGTTCGTGAATTGTTTAAGGATGAAATATATTTGTGGCTTATCATTGCTATGCACGCTTCATATTTTGATATGATTTTTGCCTTTAACAATGTTCAAGAGCTATGAGAGGATTAATTAGGTTTAGGCATATGGGTATGAGGGATAGGCGCATGGGTTTAATACTAAGGTCATAAGATATAGTATATTTTTTCATACTTATTGTAGTTTTATGAGCATAGGAAAATAAATACCACGTTACTTTTGCTTTCACCTTTGTATGATCGATACCCATAGCATGTGTGATTGCTTGTAAATTGTCAGAATTCATCTTTTTAGACCGAAGCTTCTTGAAAAATTGGTACGGGAATGTCCTGTACTTTTGTTATTCTGTGCTTATCTTCTTTGTATTTGTTTCTGTAGGTGGATTATATGAGTCTGGAAAAGAGTTCTGAAGGGGCTCTTTGACCTTCCCCCATGCCAAAGATGTATATCTGTAGGCAAGAAGATTCAATCTTTTTATATCATAATGGAGAAAAGATGATAAGAGAAAAAAGAAACCAATCAAATTTTAGAAGTACAGTTTATCACCTATCATATAATCTCATGCCAAAAAAAATGAAATTTCCCTTCTTTTAATGGATTATTGATAGAGGTAGCATTCAACAGTGAAACAGGGGAATATATATATTGTTGCCAGAAGAATAGATCCCACCTAACTTGCTTCAGATTTTTACTATCATTGGATGTTATAGATAAATTTCACAATATGAGTAGATTAGGCTCCCTAGTTAGGGCTCCACTCTTAAGAAGTTTCCTTCTTAGATAGTGTAGGCTTTAGATGTTATACTGGTAAGTTGACTTAGGGTGATTCTCAAATGGACATTTGCTTGGAGTAATTATATTGTTGATTCATCTGGAGTTTTGTATCTCATGAAAGCCAATAATGACCTTTACTTTTTTTGTTTTAGATGGCAAAAAGTGGATTTTTCAATCAGACAAGTATAGATGAGACATTTTTCAACCAGAACCCACTGCCAACAAGCCTGTTCAGTACTCCGGTGGGGTAGTTGTGATAATTAGTGAGAGGTGCCTTCCCCAAGCAGAATGCCCCATTGCCAATAGGTCTGTTCAGTACCCTGATGGGTTTGTCTAGTCATACCACAGACCGGTACCCGCTGCCAGCAGACCTGTTTAGTATCCCGGCGGGTTAGTCTCTTAAACCCTTTTTCCATCATAGGCTTCTTGTCCATAGTCACCTATTTTGGTTTGTATTAAAGAGTGCTTTGCACGATGACAGGGGAAGCTCGTCTGAAAACCTTTTTATAGGGTGGGATGGTATTGGGTTGGAAGGCATATACTCTTCTTTTGTATGTCTTTTAAAGATTTGTCTGAAGGAAAAATACACGTTTATGCTCATTATTTCTTTAGAGTGATCCAGATGTATATTTTTGTCTGAAGTTGTCCATAAGAGAATGACCTAAAGTTTCCTTAGGGTACTGGTACATCCTCTGCCATAAAAGTTTTGGTAGTGTGCCCATGGTAGAGAGTGTTCATATACTCATATGTTACTCTTTAATAAGATACTCCAATGAATACTATTGAAGTTTGGTTAGGGTGATATAGTTGCTTATAGGCTCATATATTTTTTCTTTAAATCATGCTGGAATGTTGGGTAAAGGAAACTTCTAGTCTTTAAAGTGGATTATGGTTCTTTGAGCAATCATAGGTAAAGATTGTGTCTCTCTTTCTATTTTGTTTTTAAGCAATAGAACCAAAAGAGATTAAAATTATTCTCAGCAACAGAACCAAAAGAAATTAAAATTCTTCCCTTTAGTTGTCAACAGAAGGGTTTCCATTTGATACTGCATTTGGCTTCGTGGTTCCATCTTAAGTGGTTGTTGCATGGCTTCATACTTCAGATTAATTGACATAAAATTTTGAAATATGCTTTGTCAATTAGGTAATATGTCTTGATAGTACTGTAGAAGGACAGACTCTGGTACTGGACTGGTACTGGACTAGTATCGGACCAGAATAGGATTTCTGGTACCGAAACAGAACATAATATTGTTGATGCCTACAACTGATGTTTAGCAAGCTCATGAAGGATCAAATAGATTATAAAAAATTGCTTATAAAAGAAATTTTTTTTTGCGAAAGTAAAACAAAAGGAGGTAAGAGTCTCTTGTTACCTTCAACTTATTAACAAAATTAAATCCACACCTATGTATAAGAAGTTTCAAATAAACCAATCAATCAATGTGGGTCAGTAGGAGGATCTCCTTCGTTACTGATCATATGCATGTTTGAATTCTATAATATACGAGTCAGGAATTCTTCTTTTGATAGAGGTTTGTTGTAAACTTGCAACCGGTGACCATTCACAAGTAGTGGTGTATGTTGTTCATCAATTGTCTTTATACTGATTGAACCATTATCGTAGATAGTGTCAATTTCATAAGGTCCCATCCAACGGGTGGTTAACTTACCTTTAAAGTTCTTGAATCTGCTATCATACAATAGGGCCCAATCTCCTTGTTGAAATTTTTTCTTTTTGAGATACTTGTCATGCCATTTTGTTCTCTGTTCTTGAATGAGGGTAGTCCTTTGAAGTGCTTCCTGCCTAGTTTCATCCAACTCATTAAGCTGCAAGAGTCTTTGTTGTTGGGCTTCATCCAAGTTCATGCCAACTTGTACGACAGTCCTAAAGGTTTTGATCTGAAATTCTATGGGGAGGAGCACCTGCTTCCCATACACTAACTCATAGGGTGTATGTCCTGTTATATTCCTCCAGGTGATTCTATAAGCCCATAAGGCTTCTAATAATCTGTTAGCCCAATCCTTATGGTGCAGCTGTACTGTTTTGGTAAGAATGGACTCAATAACTTTGTTGGTAGATTCTACTTGTCCATTTTCTTGTGGATGATAGGGTGTAGATTTCATGTGTTTGATTTGGTACTGTTCTGTAATAGCTTTGACTAGATGAGAAGTAAATTGAGTTCCTTGATCAGTCACAATTTCTCGAGGTACACCAAATCTAGTAAATATATCATTAAAAAGGAAATCTACCACTGATTGTTCACTTGCAGCCGATAAAGCTTTTGCTTCAACCCATTTAGTCACATAGTCAGTGCATACAAGTATATACTTTTTCTTTTTAGATGCAGGGTTAATGGGCCCTACAAAATCTAATGCCCATTTCTCAAATGGTTCAATAACTACCTGGGCTTGAAGTGGCATTTGGTCTCGTGTAGTAGGCTTACCCGTTCGTTGAAATTCATCACAATTGGACACATAGGTTTTAGCATCTCTGAAAATATGGGGCCAGTAGTAACTTGATTGCAGAACTTTGTAAGTAGTCCTTTTGTCTGTGAAGTGTCCTCCACAAGGGCCCTCATGGCAGGCTTGTAAAATATCATGAATTTCATCTTCCCTTACACATCTCCTGATCACCAAATCTAGTCCTGTTTTGTAGAGGCAATCATCATGCCACATGTAATTTTCACTTAGTTGAATTACTTTCTGTTTTTCTCTAGGAGACAATTTCTAAGGCATCTTCCTTGTCACAAGATAGTTAGTGACATTTGCATACCACGGAGTGAATGTAGAAATAGAAAATAAATTTTCATCAGGAAAGGTATCTTCTACTGGTGCATTATCTCCCAGATGAATCATTCTAGATAAGAAATCAGCCACAAGATTATCTTTACCAGGTCTATCAATAATGTTGATATTAAACTCTTGTAATAATAAGAGCCATCTTGTAACTCTAGGATTTGTTACAGGTTTTTTCATTAAGAATCGAATGGCTAAATGATCAGTGTGTACAAAAGCTTGATATCCTGTAATATAGTGTCTAAATTTATTGATAGCATGGACTACAACTAGCAATTCTTTTTCTGTGACTGTATAATTAACTTCAGCTAGAGACAGATTTTTACTGACAAAGTAAATAACATAGGGCATTTGATTTTCTCTTTGTCCAAGGACTGCCCCAAGGGCTATGTCTGAGGCATCAGTGTCCGATTGTTCTTGTATTCCTCTTACTTGTTCTAGTGTTAACAGAGGTCTGATGCAATCTTCCTCTCCATAAGGGTTTTCTAACCAAATAGGTATTTCCTGTGTCGGTTGGGCAGGAGGGAAGAGGACAAGTTTTTGGCTATGTGTGCCATTGGATATATTCATTTCACCAGATCGACAGCTGATAAAGGCATCTGTTGTGGCCAGCCAAGGGCGGCCAAGAACCACAAGGTGTCCTGGTTTGGAGGATGATTTAGAATAGATGACTAAAAATTCTACTAGATATTCCCAAGAAGCTAGAGTGACTGTGACATCATCTAGACTTCCTGCAGGGCTAATGATTGACTTATCTGCCAACTCGATCATGGTTTGGGTTGGTCTTAACTGGTTGATTTGGAGTTTTTGTATAGTGTCAAAATACATTACATTAATAGCTACACCCAAATCAATGAGTGTGTTTGGTAGAGAAATACCATTAATTTCAATAGTGACAACTGGGTTTCCAAGGTCATTATATTTGTATGGCATTTCAAAAATAAATTCAAATATTTGTCCCACTACTTGAACAAGAGGAGGTTCCTTCTTCTTCCTTCTTGGTTTCTTAATGCAAAGATCCATTATAATTTTGGCATATATAGGGATATCCTTAATAGCTTGTAGCAGAGGTATTTTTATGCACACATTTCGTAATTCATCTTCTATATCTCTGTGCAAGGGTGGGTTGGGTTTCTTCACTAACAGTCTTTCTGGGTAAGGTGGGAGATTAATTTGTTGGGGTATTCGTACAGACTGAGAAGTGATTGGGATAGGAGGAGAGGCATCTTCTTCTACATGGGTGGTGTTAGCGATTATTTTTGTCTTAGGCACAAAAGTACCCAGGTCTGCAGAATGACCGGGAAACACCCAAGCGCAACAGCAGAAGGATATCCTTTCCGGTTACAAGTCAAACGAGCGGGAAAGGTTTTGCTGTCAACAGCTGAGATCCATCCATGAAGTAGATCAACGGTCATCGGGGTCTCGGGGCTATCAAGTTACCCGACATATAGCATCAAGGAAAGCTCCTATATTTCAAGGTTGAATCTGGGTCGTCCGATCTAGTGACGCGTGGCGCATGATCCAGTCACACTGGCATATCGACATTCGGGAGTTCAAGGGGTAAAATTCCCCATTTCTTCTCCTTTTGAAAACCAGAACCCCGAAATGTCAATAAGCGCCCTTCAAAGCCCGGCCCACGGTCCTAGTACCAGGTCATATCAAGCGAGCCTGAGAACGAGCGTGGTCCCCTGTTAAGCGGAGAATGCTACCTCGGTCGGTCATCTTAAGGACACGCAACACGCATCCGTGTCATTTCGGCATTCGGGAGTTCGTGGGGTGAAGGTTTTATGTCTTCGAGCATCGCGAAACCCTGAACCCTGACAGCGTTGAAAATGCCGAAACTGGGGCCTACGACATCACGAAGCATTTTCAGCCGTCCATCTAAAGGGAACACCTGGCAGCAAATTGGGCCATCTCGGCGTTTCACCCATCATGACTCCAAGGCACAAAAAGCAGCTCCGTTATGTTCCGATGCACGAAATGCTGGGAGAGTCCCGGGCCCGGGCCCACAGCAGCGTCGGGTGAGTTCAAGACCATCAGATCTCAGAGGGACACGTGGCACCAGATTGAGTCATCTCGGCGTTTCTCTCATCGTGATTTCAAATTTCAGGAATAGTTCCTTT